>VDFB02017779.1:0-220847 GCA_007258455.2 Sequoia sempervirens
TGATTAAATGGTTAGACCGAGGGATGATTCAGGAAGAAACGATGTTAGTAAGTCAGGATCGAATGCACAATGTCAATTAGTATATTTTTTATGTCTACAAGAACTGACATTAAAACTATAATATTCAACATTATAAATCTGATTGGTGGGTTTCATCAGATAACTAGGTAGAAGCTCAGTCTAGGGAGTGGGTGCTTCCTTGGAGTGGTGGATCTTAAAACCAAGGGATTGGTGTCTCCATAGGGTTGGAGCCCTTAAATAATTGTAACTAAATCTCAAGCTTGCTAGGTTGGATTAGGATAGTAAATCCTAGCTGCATTTCTCATCGTGGTTTTTCCCAACCTTGGGTTTTCCACACACATTTGGTGTTATGTGTTGGATGCATGTATGCTCTCTCATGTGTTTTCTTGTTAACTATTTATTTTCACATTAATAATTCACATAGTTATTATGCACTAAGTATATTGAGAGGTAAAAAATTTAGTATCTACTGATTCACCCTCCTCTCAGTAGATTGTTGCATTCTAACAATTGGTATCAGAGCCCTAGCTTCCCTAGGTGAATCTTAATTGGCTCGGGTAGATTCTGGAACTGTGAACACAATGAACAATCAGGAAGATTCAAGAAATCCACCTTAGTTTGATGGAACTAACTATACTAAATAGAGTTCATTAATGAAGGGATATTTGGGATCTCTAGGATTAGATGTCTAGATATCAGTCAAAAACAAAATATTCTCCCTACTACTCTTCCCATGGATGCTACTAGAAAGGACTATGATAACAATGAAAAGGCATGGTTTTCCATTATGAATACTTTTTCAGATTTTGTGCATGACAAGGTTATGCATTTCCAAATTGCCTATGATGTTTGGAAAAAACTAAAAAAAATCTATGAAGGAGACAACAAGGTGAAGTTGGCAAAGATAAGTATTAAGAGAAAAATTTGAAGGCTTAAAAATTTTTGAAGAGGAGAAGATTGTAGATTGCCTTCTAAGAGTTGATGTAGTAAAATATATCAGAGGATTTGAAGAAGAAGTAAAAGAAGACGTTGTTAGTGTTGAGGTCTATGAAAAATAGATATTATCGTAAGATTTTTGTAATTGAAGAAGGAAGAGAAGTGCATAAGCTCACTCTTGATGAGTTGCATGGAATATTCACTACATATGAAATGAGAATGGGAGATGTTAGGCCATCAAGGAGAGAAGCTACATTCAAGACTAAAAGGAGGGAAAAGGATAGTGTTGATAAGAAAGATAAAGTTGTAGGCACTACATCAAACCATGAAGAGGTTGATGAAGAAAAGGAAAATTTTATAAGAAAATTAAGGAAAAGATCTAGAAAGTATAAAGTAAAGCTTCCCTTTAAATGCTTTAACTATGGTAGAATAGGGCATTTTGCATCTAAGTGCCCTTATGGTGAAGAAGATAATGTTGAGGAAGAAGGAGATAGAAAAAAGAAGAAGCCTTATTATCCTAAATGAAGTTTGGAAAGAAAAAGAAGAGCTTGTATATTCAGGAAGAAAGCAATTCATCTAATGCTAGTGAAAATTTAGATGATGAATAAGATCAAGCTTTTGTAATAGAGGAAGAAGAGGAAGAATTCCTTTTTATGGCCAAGGACTCCAAGGAGCATATGGATGAACAATCCAAGGAATCACATGAAGAAGTGGAGGAAGTTGTTGATCTTGAGGGAGAGTTGATTAGTGCTCTTAAAGACCTTGATGATTTAAGAGATAAATTTGATGATCTTAAAAGGGATATCAAAAAATTGAAAAGACATGCTAAAAAGGAGAATGACAAGCTAACCCAAGATCTTGAGGAATCCAACCAATTGGTAATAAGCCTAAAAATACAAGTGGAGGAATCTAAAAGAATAGAAGAAGTAATGAAGTCCAAGCTAGAATTTGAAATGGATAGATGTTTGAATCTTGAGGTAGAAATAATTCACTTAAGAAAAGAGTTAGAGAAAGAAAATGAGAAAATCAATAAGATTCTGAAATTAAAAGGTGGATCAGACATTCTAAATGAGTTGATAAGTACAACAAAATTGGAAAATAAAGAAAAATATAGCCAAGGACTAGAGAAAGGAAAGAGCTCATTTGTTGATGCCTCTGCAAAGCTCTACGAAAGAGTTAGGGCTGAATAAAATGTAGTTCTTAAGGATGAAAAGTCTGATAAAAAGGATGTTACTACAACCGAAAAGAAGTCTATTGTAGTAGAAAAATTTGAGGAAGAGAAGAAGCCGATTGAAGACATGAAAAACAACAAGATTACCCTTGCTCAACCAAAGAAGAAGCGAAACACATAAATAATAGATGATGAAGGATTCACAAGGGTGCACAGTCTATGGAAGACAAGGACAAGAAGATCTCCTCTTTTAGCTAAAGGAAACACCATGACCAGGTATTCATCATACTTCTATGGGTATTTATATACATGTAATCATTCTGGTCATAGGTCTAGAGAATGTAGTCATTCCAAGGAGGAATATAAACTTTGTAAGAAAAATCCATTTGCTCTCTTGGTTGACATGAATGTAGTCTATTAAAATTGCAACAAATTTTGTCATGTAGCTAGAGAGTGTAGAACATAATTTATGAGACCAAATATTTAGTTTGAAAAGAAGAAAAACTCACCCCCCAAAGTGGAAAAGGAAATTAAAAGGTTTGAAAATAAGGAAGTGTAAGAGAGGGGGACCAACCATGTCAAGGCTCTAGGTCACGGAGTGCCGAGAGCGGAGGGCTACCCTAACTTACCTCACTCTAAAGGGGAGTTTTGAATAGAGGTTGAGAATGATGACAACTATAAAGTACTTCGATAACTCTACAAATCCAAACTTAAGTTTAGGCTACGTGAGCTAGTTTTCAGAGTTAGTACTATGCCTTAGACAACTCTCTATCTAAGGATGACATCATAGTTTTGGGACGTCAATGCGATGCACTGGCATCTCTTAGGTGTGCTAGTGTCCGTATGGTCAGAAAATAGTGAATGGAATACAAGCTACTCCAAAATAAACCTACAACCTAGTGAGTTAATCTTGATGGTAAAAACAAAATAAGTAGATACATCAAATAGAAACTAAAGTGATAAAACAAGTAAATGAGAGCTATGGTGACAAAGATGATCTCATAAGGATGCAAGTTCACTAGATAGCTCTAAATGTACATCCACCTACACATAAGAAAGAGGGGAAAATTTTTGGGGCTGTATAGGTGTTTTCCTCAGTTAGACCCCCATTTTGGTGTTTGCACCTCCATGGAAAACTAGATAGAAATGAGAGAGAAATATGTGATAAAGAAGTAAAGAAAGTAGAGATGCAATAAAGACTACAAAATAGTAAAGTGGTACTCAACCAAATCACAAAGGAGGGGTGTGAAACATTACCACCTCCACCCAAAATCTCAATAGCCAATGGAGGAGAATACGAACTTGGAAAGGAGAGTCTCACAAGGACCCAAGCCCATGCTACTAATGGCTTGCTTCACACTTGCTTTGCGGAGTTGATGGAGTGTTGTTGTTGTTGTAATGGAGTGCTAAAATGTTGTTGAGAGTGAAGAATGAAAAAAGAGATGGATTGAATGAAGAATGGATGAATTTGAAGGAGAAGAGGGAAGAATTTTCCATATTCGAGGTCGGTTGGTCAAAGAGGGACATTACAAATGAACCCCAATCAAAAGTGTAATGCCTCTGCCAACTTCAGATGTAGGAATCCGTTAGCGACATAAGTGTACCACATGGATGTTTGTGCACCAAACACATGTCCCAAACAAATATTCTCTCACTGACACAAGAGACAGATGCTAAGTGGAAGGAAGGTAGTTGGGTGATGTGGAATTTCACCTTTAGATTTGATTTTCTGAGGTGAAGGTATGTGAAAGGGGAATTTGTGTAAGGGGTGCAAATTCACTCCTATACATTTTTCCCACACTTTAGTGAGCACAAATACTGATGAGTGCTTTAGTAAAGTAGATTGAAGAGTTAGTAGGGTTAGATATGTATACTTGAACCATTGAGGAAGTAGACCGTGATCTGGAGAGCTCGAAAGCATAGGTTGGAACAAAAGAATCCATAGCCCTGTAGAACTATGAAGCTGCACAATGTACACCAAAGGTCCTCAAACCAATGATGGACAAATCTCATAGGATGAAAGAATTTCATAGGCCCAAAAACCTACAAGGAGGCATCCCCCAATATCTCTCACATGAAGGAAGCCCCGCGAAGTATGTGCCTTACAAGCCCATAGACCTACAAGAAGGTATCCCCCAAGATCTCTCACATGCAGGAAACCTAGATGAAAGTGCCTTGTAGGCCCATAGACCTACAAGGAGGCATCCCCTAAGATCTCTTTCATCGAGGAAACCCAAAGGAGGAGACTCCGCAGAGTCTAATTGGAAAGTAACTTCACAGATGCACCTGCAAAGTGACATGTTTACCAGCGGATAAAGCATGTTGAAACAAAGTGGCCACATAGGCAATAAAGTGGATAGCCACACAGACTATTAGCAAATTAGAAGGATTTTAAGGGCTCCCTCGAGAACTCAACGTGAAAAGTAAAGGTGGTCTACTCAAGGGACACACTATTTGAAAGTACAAAAAGACATTTTTTTCTTAAATTGATTCATCATCAAGGAATCCTTTTGAAAGATGTTCAATTCATCAAGGAATTCAAAAGGAAGAAAATGCTCCCTTGTGAGGGAGAGGCCAAAGCTTCTTTCACCTTGTAGGAAAGTTCTCAAGCTCTTTCTTTGTGAACCTATGTTGAAGGAAACACATTTCGTTAGGGGTTCTAGTTGTGAATGCAATTTTGAAAAAGAAGTGTTTGATAGGATTTTCAAGAAAAGATTCATTGGCAGCAAATGCATTTTCTAAAAATTGTAGCATCATAGAAATGGCATTGTCACATATGAAAGGGAAGACTCAAGAAAAGGAGAGAAAATATAGGAAAAGAACAAAGGAGAAATAAGCATAAACAAAGGGAACAGAGGTGATCTGATATTTCAGGGTCAAAACTGCTCATAAATATATATAAGTATAATAATAATAGTATGTTAATGAACTATCATCAACCCTAGGCTACTATATTAGACCATGTGAAGAATGCACGAGAATACAAAGTGAAAATAAAAAAATGGGTCAACATGGAAGGGAAGCCTAAATTCCCCCAACACTTTGCATCATCCCCAAATTTTCTGAAAATCAATCACAAACATGGAAGAATGGTGACACAAATAGAAGAAGGTTTACGACACAAAAATAATTCATGTATCCAAGCACCAACAAGGGTGACAAGGGTCATCTAGGAACACATAGCACAAGTACAAGGGAACACATCACAACACACACACTTCTAATCTAAAGATAAAGAAGAGGCCTCCCCCTAACACTCATCGACCAATTATCGATTCCCATTCTAGATCATCATAAGGGGAAGGGGGAAAAGCTTGCAATGGTGGAATATTTAGGGGAAGATCTTCCAACCCTCCCACAACAAGGGCTAAGGAAGAAGGCCCTGTAAGGTCTTCTCCACTAGGCTTTTGTGGAGCTATGGTCAACGATTTCACAAATATCGCTAACAAGGCCAAAACCTCATCTAGAGAGTTAAACATGCACTTCATTGGAGTGCCATTTCATACCTAAATGGATGGAGAGGGTTGTACCTGAGATTCACCACTAGGCTCATTGAATGAATCAACAATAGTGATGAACTCAGGGGAAGCCAAGGCTGGTTCCATCAATAAGACAAAGTAGGCCAAAAAAGGACCACCCTTCAAAGAGGGTGGGCTCCTCCTCCACCCTCCATCGCTGGAAGGGCCATTCTAAATATTTTTCTTTGTCAGGGGATGAGAACTCCCCAAAAACAAGGCTAGAGGCATGGAGGAAGAGGAGGAGGAGAAACTCGCAATAGACACCATCGAAATATTTGACATATCCATGGATTTTAGAAAGGTAGGACATTCGGAAGGGACATGAACAAGGGTAGATTGACCAAAGGAGAGATGAAAACATGCAAATTTTTAGGGTTAGGCGCACTCATAACAAGAGTTGGGAGTGATAAAAAGCTTGGTTGAATGGAATCAAAGGGGAGGAGAGAGGAGGACACAAAAAGAGGCCTTGAAGCAAGGGCAGTAATCTCCTATTCCTTCCTATGTAAGGCGACCTGCTCAACCATGAGAGCCTTTTGCCAGTGCTTGTGTTCACGCACAAGGTAGTTTTTTTGACTCTTCAAGCTAGAGGCTGGAGGTTGCAAAGGAGTAGAAGACTCTTGCTCAGCCATGGGAGTGTCCACCATAGCTATTTCTAGTGGAGGAATAAGCTCCTAAATAGGAGCAGGAGGAGCAGGTTGAGAAACAACGGGGGATGTGGCTCTAGTGCCTCACTAGCCTTTTCATGTTTACTTCTTTTGGAGTAGGAGTGGTAGGCGGCCACAAAGGTTGGGTCATAGAGGATTCCCCATGATGACCTTTCTTCCTACCATATCGAATGGGCCTAGGCTCTGTGGTAGAACAGGAAGCTTGAACACATGATGCTTGGGATTTTTCCAAGTGGGCACCATAGGATTCTCTCGCAACTGTGGAACACAATTTGATGGCACCAGAATAGGGCAAGAGAAAACATTAGGCTAAATAGTGGAAGAGGAAGAAGAAGGATCTTGGGAGCACTTCTTTTCTTCCCTTCTACATGCCTTAGTGACATCACTATCAGCTTTTAAGCAAGCCCTATGTGAAACAACATAAGTTGATGAAGGGTATCTCACTCTTGACATTAAGTTCCCTCTCACAATTTTGATAAGTCTGGTATAAGAGGTCCTTTCTAGGTAGAAGAGGACCAATGGGTGTAGGCCAAAAGTAATCTAAAGAATAACTACCATGTTCAACTGGTTGTTTATGGCCAGTGTTGTGGATCACATGTACAGAACCCTCATGCATGAATTTCAAGCACTTATGCACAACCAAGGGAACTGCATTCATAGCTACTAACTAGGGGATACCTAGCTTCACTCTAAAGAGTTCAGAGCCTATGATTATATCAAACAAAATATTTATGGAATTAGGTACAATAAGAACTGATAAAAAAATACTACCAAGAGGAGGTATGGAAAGACTTTTCTACATGCAGATGGTGTTCATGAGTGCATCATACCCATCTTTATGCAGAAAGTTAATTAGCATGATCTCCTTAGTTATGATATTCACTTGAGATGTCAGATCAACAAGAACACCTACTACAATTTTTCTGTTGATTCATGCAGGGATGTAGAGAGATGGTTCCCTATTAAATCCCATCAGTAGATCCTATGAGGTGAAGGTTATACCAGTACCACTTCACACATGATGCATAGAGGGGATAGGTTGATGCAAAAAAGAGGCCATTGTGTGCACTAAATGATACTCTCACAAAGCCCCCCATAGGTCATATAATATGATAGTGACCCAATCAAGGTTTCATTAAACAACACTTACTTAACCTTCCAACTATGCCTTCTAGGGGTCATAGGTTGAGTTGCAAGGAAAAAATCCCCACAATGCTCACACCTACAATGGTCCTAGAACATGAGGAAGGGAGATTTCATTACTACAAGATGAAACCAAAATGGTTCACGTTAGGTTCACCAAAAATGTAAGAGAGGGGGAGTAGCCATGTTAAGGCTCTAGGTCATGGAGAGCCAACAATAGAGAGCTGCCCTAACTTACCTAACTCTAAAGGGGTGTTTTAGATAGAAGTTGAGAATGATTAAAACTAAAAGTACTTCAATCACTCTGCAGATCCAAACTTAAGTTTAGGCTAGGCAAGCCAATTTTTAGAGTCTGTATTGTGCCTCAGATAGATCTTTGTCTGAGGATGACAGTGCAGTTTTGAGATGTTAGCACAACAAGCTGGTGTCTCTCGAGCATGCTGGCGTCCGTACAGTCAAAAAATAATGAACACAATATAAACTAATCAAAAATAAACTTATAGCCTAGAGAGCTAATCTTGATGGTAAGAACATAATAAGTAGATACAGGAAATAGAAACTAAAGTGATAAAACAAGTAAATGAGAGCTAGGGTGACAAAGATGATCTCATAAGGATGCACATTGGCCAGCTAGCTCCAAATGCATGTCCACCTACACACAATAAAGAGGGGAAAATTTTTGGGGCTATATAGGGTTCTGCTTCAGTCGGACTCTTGTTTTGGTGTTTCCACCTCCATAGACAACCAGATAGCAATGAGAGAGAAATATGTAATAAATAAGTAAAGAAAGTATAGATGAAATAAATACTACAAAACAATTAAGTGCTACTTAACCAAATCACAAAGGAGAGGAGTAAAAAATTTTCACCTCCACCCAAAGCTCACTAGCCAATGGAGGAAAATATGAACTTGGAAAGGAGAGTCTTGCAAGACCCCAAGCCCATGCTACTAATGGCTTGCTTCACACTTGCTTTGTGGAGTTGATGGAGTGTTGTTGCTACCGTAATGGAGTGCTAAAATGCTACTAAGAGTGAAGAATGCAAATAGAATGAAGTTGAGGTGCTTGAGAATGAAAAAAGAGATGGATTAAATGAAGAATGAATGAATTTGATAGAGAAGAGGGAAGAATTTTCCATATTTAGGGTTGTTTGGTTGAAGAGGGACGTTACAAATCGACCCCAATTGAAAGTGTAATTCCTTTAAAAACTTTAGGCATAGGAATCCGTTAGGGACATAAGTGTGCCATGTGGATGTCTACGCGTTGCACGTGCGTCTCTAACAAATATTCTCTCACCAAAACAAGAGATAGATGCCAAGTGGAAGAAAAGGCAACTGGGTGATGTGGAATTTTGCCTTCGGATTTGATTTTCTAAGGTGAAGGTATGTGAAAGGGGAATTTGTGTAAGGGGTGTAAATTCTCTCCTATATGGGAAGAGAATGTTGAAAATAAATCTAAGAAGGCATGGAAGGAGAAAGAACAAAGTTCCACTAAATCTATGATTTCCCAAACCCCACTACATGCGAAGAAACATAATTTGTGGGTAATTGATTGTGGCTGCTCCAAGCATATGGCTGGAGGTAAAAGAAAATTTATTGAACTTAAGAGTTGTAAGGAAAGGTCAGTAAGTCTAGGTGATAATATTGTTATCAAAATTCATGGTAAAGGGATCCTGAGCTTAGATGGAAAGAACAAGACAAAGGATGTCCTTTATGTTGAGGGTTTGAAACATAACCTTCTCAATGTTAGCCAAATGTGTGACAATGGGTACACAATTGTATTTAACTCTAAAGGAAGCAAGATAAGAAAAAATGGTAAGACAATTGCACAAGGGATAATGATTTATAGTAACCTCTACAATCTCTATAAAGTAAAAGGATACACTCGTTTAATTAACCAAGCAACTTAGATTTGGCTATGACATAGAAGATTGGGGAAAATGAATTTTGAAAATTTAGTAAATATAAGTTCAAAAGGACTGGTTAGGAATATGCCCAAGATAAAAAAAGCTTCAAAATATAATCTACAAAGGATGTCAGCAAGGAAAGAAAATGAGGTTTAAGTCTCCAACAAAGGATTATTCAACCAAAAAACCTTTGGAAATTTTTCACACTTATCAATGTGGACCCATGAGAACAAGAGGACTGCAAGGTGAAAAATATTTTATGTTTCTAATTGATGACTACACTAGAATGGCATGGATAACATTTCTAAAGGAGAAGGCTGAAGTGTTTGAGAAGTTTGAGATTTTCAAGAAACTAGTAGGAAAGGAGATTGAAAGAAGAATTAAATGTTTAATATCAGACAAAGGAGGAGAATTTAAATCAAGTGAATTCAAATAATATTATGAAAATCATGGAATAAATGACAATATTCAACATCGAGAACACCACAACAAAATGGAATTTTAGAAAGAAGAAATAGGATTGTGAAGGAAATGACAAGAGCCATGTTAAATAAGGAAAACTTGGTAGATACTTTTTGGAAGTAGTTCATACTATTGTATATATTCAAAATAGAGTAATGCTAAGAGAAAATAGTGGCAGAGCTTCATATGAACTGTGGTATGGTAAGCTTGCATCAATCAATTACTTTAGGGTGTTTGGCAGCAAATGCTATATCAAAAGAGAAGATGAAGACTTGAGAAGCTTTGAGCCAAGATGTTATGAAGGGATATTCTTAGGATATTCCACTTAGATAAAATCTTACAAGTGTTTCAACAAAAGGCCACACAAGATTGTGGAAAGTACAAATGTTAAGGTTGATGAAAAAATAGGTCAAGAGTAAGACTGGCATAAATAATTTTGAAGATGAGTCAAATGGTGATGATTTTGGTCTAACAGTCGAAGAAGAGGACTGAGAAGAAGAGGATGAGGAGGTTGAATGAGCCCCTACAAGATATGTGCAAAAGGATCATTCTGCAAATTAGATTATTGGTGACAAGAATGAAGGTGTTCAAACAAGAAGAAGACTAGAAAGAAGCAAAGAACAAGTGAATTTTGCTCTCGTGTATTAGATTGAACCAAAGAAATTCAATGAATCTAGCAAAGATGAGAGCTCAATAAAAGCTATGGAAGAGGAACACAACCAGATTGAGAATAATAAGACATGGGAGTTAGTTCCTAGACCATCAAGCAAAAACATAATTGGCACCAAATGGGTATTCAAAAACAAGTTAAATGAAAGAGTTTTGGTTAGGAATAAGGCAAGGTTAGTGTGAAAAGGATATGCACAAGTTGAAAATTTTGAATTTGAAGAAAAATTTGCACCTGTTGCAAGATTAGAATCCATATGAATGTTTCTTTCTTTCTTTGTCTACAAGGGATTCAATGTATATCAAATGGATGTTAAATCCACATTTATAAATGGAAACTTTGAAGAGGAAGTCTACACTAAGAAAATAGAAGTTTTTCAACTTTCAAAAGAAGAAGATTATGTTTGTAGATTGAGGAAGGCGTTATATGGTCTAAAACAAGCACCTAGAGCATGGTATTCTAGGTTAGACCAATACCTACAAAAACAAGGATTCAAAAAGGGCTGTGCAGAAAGTAATTTATATTTCAAATTAGAAGGTGAGCACATGATTTTTGGAGGTTGCAATGATAAAATGTGTCAAATATTTTCTACACACATGCAAGATGAATTTGAAATGTCCATGTTAGGAGAGCTACCATTTTTCCTTGGTCTCCAAATTGTACAAACAAAAAATGGGATATTTATATCTCAAACTAAGTATGCTAAGGAAATGATTAAGAAGTTTCGTATGGAAGATAGTAGACTAGTTAGTACCCCCATGATAACCAGTTGTAAATTGAGTAAGTTAGATGAGTCACCTGAAACAAATAAGACTATGTATAGGTTGATGATTGGGTGCTTTCTATACTTAACTACATCAAGACCAAACATTATGCAAACAAAATGCATGGTTGCAAGATTTTAGGCTGCACCAAAAGAGTCTCATTTCAACGCGGTGAAGAGAATTTTTAGATACATCAAAAGCACTATTGACCATAGGTTGTGGTATCCAAAAAGAAAATATTTAAGCTTGATTGCATATACTGATGTTGATTGGGACAAAAGTGTAGATGACAAGAAAAGCACTAGTGGAGGAGCTTTCTTTCTAGGAAACAAATTGGTGTCATGGATGACTAAGAAGAAAGATTTTGTTACTCTTTCTACAGCAGAAGCAAAATATGTTGCAATAGTTGCATGTTGTACTCAGGTTTTATTGATGAAGAAGAGCTTAAAGGACATCAAAGTGGACTAAAAAGAGCCTATTTCCATCCTTTGTGATAATTCAAGTGCTATCAACATATCAAAGAATCCAATGATGCATTCTAGAACCAAGAATATATCAATTAAATATCATTTCATCAAAGAAAAGGTTGTAGAAAAGAAGTTAGCATGGAGTATGTTCCTACAAAAGAAAAAGTGGCTGATATATTTAACAAGCCTCTTCCCATAGAGTAGTTTGAATATCTGAGGTAGAAGCTGGGAGTAATTTCTCCCACATCATATCACTGAGCATTAGTGATATGGCATACATTTAGGGGGGATTCATTGATTATCTCTTTAACCCTAGACAAGGATAGTGTGATCAAGTCAGGTAAAACTTGTTTTTACAAATTTCTAATGACTTTATGGTTGCATATTTCAGAATCCCCTCTTTCTCTTCATACTATTTTTCAAAAGAGGTTCCTATTCTAACGGAGAGTGTGCCCTTTTCCATTGATGTCAAAGGGGGAGAAATTTTGCAAATATTCATAATAGGAGCATGATGAGCGGAGAGGAGATGTATGTCATAGGGAGAGTTGTGTGAATAACCTAATTGGTACAAAGCTTTACTGTTACAATGTGTATGAGAATTTAGAGTTTTTCCATCAATGATAAAGGGGGAGATTGTTGGCATATTATTTTCATTGCTATCAAAAGGCAGATTCATGATGAATCCTTTTAGAGGTTTCCAAAAATCTTCCTTGCGGGTTCAGAAGTTGGAAGATACACTCAAAATGAATTATTATTGCTCTCGGGTGGTGCTAGGGTTTATTACTTAAACCCTAAGGTTGTTGCAGTCATGGGGTATAGAAAAAATTCTATTTTTTTGGTGACTTGTGTTTGGTAGTTGCAGGTTGCTTAAGTGATAGCTTAAGCCATTACATTCGTTTGGTGACTAACCCCACATGTATAGCTTTCTGGTTAGTGGCGTTTGTGCATTTTTTCAAGGGTGATGGTCAAATGTTGACAAGAGTCAAGGAGGAGTTCCTTCACTGTAGTGATGAGTGGATTTCAAGGTCCAAGAATCACACTGAGGTAACATTGTGTGTTTGGTATGACTACTTTATCTCCTGTCGAGGAGGAGTTCCTTCAATGTAGTGATGAGTGGATGTTCAGGTCCAAGGATCACATTGAGGTGGCATTGTGTGTTCGGTGTGACTACTTTATCTCCTGTCGAGGAGGAGTTCCTTCAATGTAGTGATGAGTGGATGTTGAGGTCCAAGGATCACATTGAGGTGACATTGTGTGTTCGGTGTGATTGCTTTATCATCCCCTTCAGTGTGGTGATCTCTCACTTCACATCTTTGTTGTGAAGTGGTTGAGGTGACAGTTTGTTTTTAGAGAGAGTAGGTTTTATGTCTCATCCGCATGGTGATGATAGCATGATCAATTGTGGAGATATGTTCTTGAAAACTTAATGACTAAAAACAAGAAGATCAAATGGTGCTCAAAGTCAGTGAATCCTAATGATGACATCAACTATGTATATGTGGTTGCATATAAAGAACAAAGGAGCTATCAATGAGACAATTCTGATTTAGAGTGAGACATTTTGGTGTCTCCTCGATATACTAATGGATCTTCATCAAAGTGATTTTTGGAGCTTGAAGAGACCCTTTTTCTAGTCCCTTTGACATCCTGTTGGGGATTGCATCGGAGCAAGAAATGAATCTCGGTGGGAGCTACTTGGATGTCCCCTTGACACAACAATGCATGAAAATCACTTAGTGGGACCCAACTAGAGAATAGCATGGATTGTTGGTGATGTGTAATGATAAGTGGCAAAGATTGATTGATCATTTTGGAAATTCACATCCTTGTTGTGAATTGCATGGAGATGATGTGACTACTCTAGTGGAAGGTAACCTGTCGAAGATAATGACATCTATCAGCATGACCCCAAAGTAACTAAGCCTAATATAGTAATGTTCTATAGACAAAGATCAATGATGCTCGTTAAATGAAGACTTATGTGATAGTAGCATTTCAAGCATGATGATGAATGGAGAACTCTGGATTGTGGTGTGAAGTGAGAAGATCAACGATCAGAATTTGAAGATGGTGATTTCAAGCAGTTAAGTCTATGAAAGAAGTTTTTGACTAGCAACCAACCAGAAGAATGAAATCAGTTGGTCTACTTGCCCCAACAACATAATTAATTGGTGATTTGAGATGAAAAATGGTGGCATAGAGTGATAAGCATACATAGATTGAGTTCAAATCTTATGCATAGAAGAATACATTAAATGAATATCCAATTTAGGACTTATAGATTGCCAATCTTAAAAGACTCTCTAAAATAGAATTTAATGTGGGTATGACTCAATGCAGTGTATGCTTCTTGAAGAAGATATAACGACAATCCTAATTGGCATCAAATCACATTTATTCAGATGTGCCTAGCTCAAGGAGGGGTTAACAGGTTATAAAATAATAAGGTGAGGTAAAAAGTATGCAGAAGAGAGTAGTCAAAATTGTGAGAGAGAAGAGTGAAGGAGGTTGAGTGTAGAGAACATGATCACAAAAAGAAAGTGCACTATACCTAAACAAGCTGAACCAAGCAAAAATGAAAAATTATAATTTGGTTTGTGTTTTTTGTTTGGGTTCCGCTCATTCAAACTAGTGTATTATAGAAAGAGGGGATGTGGTGTTGAGCAAGTAGTAGATGCATAGAACAAGGTGACTATAGGATGAATAAAGAAGTGCAGAGAAGGAGTATTGTTGAGTGGGAAACATACATGTAAGTGCACTTGTAAATATGTTGAAACATAGAACCAACATTAAAACTGTAATATTCAGTATTGTAAATCTGATTGGTGGGTGCCATCAAATAACTAGGTAGAAGATCAGTCTAGGGAGTGGGTGCTTCCTTGGATACTAGGGAATTGGTGTATCCATAGGGTTGGTGCCCTTAAATAATTGTGATTGAATCTCAAGCTTGTGAGGCTAGATTAGGACAGTAGATCCTAGCAGCATTTCTCACCATGGTTTTTCCCAACCTTGGGTTTTCCACGTACATTTGTTGTTATGTGTTGGATGAATGTATGCTTTCTCATGTGTTTTCTTGTTAAATTTTTATCTGCACATTAAAAATTCACATAGTTATTCTACACTACATATATTGAGAAGTAAAAATTTGAATATCTACTGATTCACCCCTCTCTTAGTAGATCGTTGCATTCTAACAATTTTGTTATGGAGGTGTATTTGTGTTGTATGAGGTGTATTGTGGGTTGGCTTGATATTGTGTATTTGTATATGGTAGAGGTGGTGGTGTACTGTATGATCCATATTGATGTTGAGGTGTAACATTTGGTGGTGTAATGTATGCTCCATATTGCAAGTTTTTTTGTTGTTTTTTTGGTGCAAGCAATTGTTGTTGTGCTTACATTTTTTGTTGTTGGGCAATAATTTGTTGTTGATAAATTCTTTGTTGTTTAGCAATACTTTGTTGTTGTTGGGGAGATGGAAACTGTTGGTGTGAAGATGAAATTTTTTGTGATTCCATGTGTTCATGATGTGGAATGTATTGATTTTGTAAATTGGCATTGTGAGAGGATTGCAGATGTTGTTGTGGTGGGATATTTTCTTTGTATTGACCTTGATGTTGATGAGTTTTATGTTGTTGATTTTGGGATTGATATTGGTGGTGTTGATGTTGATGAGAGATTTGATTTTAATGTTGGGATATTGGATGCTTTTGATTTGTTTTATTTTGTCGAACTTGATGTTATGTGATTTTATTTTGATGTTGGGGATTTTGATGTTGTGTTTTGTGATTTGATTGATGTTGGGTTTGTTGATTGGATTGATGTTGGTGTTGATAAGTGTTGGAACCATTAATAAAATTCATGTTTTATGAAGATGGATTCATCCCATAATTTTTCATGTTTGAATTTTGAGCATTGAATGTTGGTGGGATGTTGTTTTGAAAGCCTAAATTTGTATTGGTATTCCCTAGACTTTGAGCATTGAAGGTTGGTGAAATACTGGTGTTTTTATCATTGAATTTTATTCAAATGTTGGTGTTTTGAGGATTGAATGTTGGTGTTTTGAGCATTGAATATTGAAGTTTTAAGCATTGAATGTTGGTGTTTTGAGAATTGGATGTTGGTGTTTTCAATACCCAAATTTATGTAATTCCCTAGATTTTGGTGATGACCCAATTGGTTTCCATGTTGACGTCCAAGGTTTTTTGAATATATTCCCATCATAGTAACCCTTGGTTGACTTGGTACATTTGATGAGGATGGTTTAGGTATTCGTTGTATGACATTGTGGACCAAGGGTTCACTTTGAGGAGGACGATTCATGGATGCTATATGTAAAAAGGATTAGTCCTTTAGTGTATTGACATCAAATTTTGAGGGACATTTTGCACCACCTTGTGCAAGTTTAAGCATGTATTGACTTGGGTCAAGATTTGGCATGGTGTTCATGATGTAAGTAAGAGTTGGATCTTGCTACATATCTAGTAACTCTTTAAGATTAAATTTAGGAGACTTGTTGGTGATGTCTTCTATGTGAACCATTTCACTTTAGTATGGTTGAGTTGGTGCTTGAGTTTTTGTTGGAGTTGTAAAACCTTTAGAATCAAAATTGGGCATACCTAAAATTTGTTCACTAGCACTTGTTGTTGTAGGTACATTTGTTTCCATGTTATTTTTGTGTTGGGACCTTGTTGTGACCATACAATTTGTGTCAATCCTAGGAGATGTTGGATGTGAATAACCTTGTTGAAATTTTTTGGTTGCCTCAAATATTTCTAACAATGACACTTTGATAGGTTTAGGACTAATGTTGAATGATTTTGTGAAGATGTATGGAGGATATAAAACTTTCAATTTTGACAAAGTTTAGATTAGATCTTTTGTTTGGGTATGTTTGAGGATGATAATGAACTTACAAACCTTGAAATTAGACTCATGAATCCAAGATAAGTTTTCTCATAATGATGTTTACTAACTTAACCAAATACTTGAAAAGATATTATTCTCAAGCATAAAGTCAAACTAGGTGATAAGATGAAGATCTAAGTCCAAATAATCTATGTAAAAATATTAAGTTATTTGAAATGGAATGTTTTTATGGTGAAGTTGATGGTTTGTTGTTTTTGAGTTGATCCTAATGAAAACCTAGAAAGCATTTTGAAAAGCTCAAAATGATGATTAACATAAGTTTTTTTGTTGCTATTCTAATTTATACAAGTAAACATTACTATATTTTGCATTAATATCAAATGATATAGTACTTGTTGATAAAAATGCATATTTTGGAAATATTTTTTAAATTATTTATTTTTAGTTTTAGACAAAGGTGTCGTTCTATTTTCAATAGGCATTGGATTGTTCACTACAAAGGCATTGTGGTATTTACACAAGTGTTGATGTTTAATAGAAGCATATGCCTATCCAAACAAAGGCATCACTTTACAAATGTATGTTTTCCTTGACAAATGCATTGAGATGTGCAAAGGAATTGATATACAAACAAAGGAACCATTTTAATAAAAATAGAAGCATTGATTTGCATAAAGGTGTTGTAGTGTCTGGACAAATGCGTTAATTTTTCTAGAGGATGTTTAATGTGCAATTTTACCTAGGTGTTTGAAATTTTTGATGTTGATAAAACACAATAACAACATATAAACTAACTCAATTAGTGTTTTAGATGATTTTAGTGTGTTCTTCCATGAGACAACACTAATTGGTATCACAATGGTATCCTTGATTAAAATATGCCATAGAAAATAATCCTAGTTGTAGTGGTAGATTGGGTTTATCTTCTTATATCGGGACCATTGATAAAATACCTTCCCTTGAATGGAAAACTAGAGTACTCCCATGTACATGGACACCTCGTACCTTGGAAGGAAAATTTCCTTGCAAGGAGTTAATGCCATCTCAACAAGCATCAGTACATAGCGATTAACTTCATGGGATGATGTTATCTAATTGCACCTTTATAAGTCAATAGTCTATAAATGGACTTTAGGTTTCTAGATACAAGGCTCGTACTGGGTAGAACTCCATGAACATGACTTCCTACACAAGCATGATATGGAAATATCATCTCCTTCTGTTTTAAATCACCAAAGACCACATAGGAATGCTTGATAGGTACATGCATCAATAGAACTATAGTTTTCACTCTTGTCCCTTTATAAATCCCATCAGAAAAAATGTGCTTGAGGTTGAACCCTAGGGTAATGAAATCCCTAGGTAGGCCTCCTAACAATAAAGGAAGGATTAGTGTTGCTATTTTTCATCACCCAAGATGTCACATAGCGCAAGGGAGTGGATACATAGACAACTCCTTTAGTGTTGAAAAGAAAAAAAATGCAAATTAGGAGTATTTCTTATCACCCAAGTTTGCATGAAGTGCAAGGGAGAGGATATGTACTCTGCTTACCAGGCACAAAATACAAAGCACACATGCTAATTTTAGGTACAACAAGATTGAAATGTGTGGTTTATTTTTAAACACAAAATTGAAAGTGTGCAAGTTGTCTTGTTCAATTTTATTGCACCAAAATGAAATGTTCAAGTTGTGTTGTTTGATTTTAATTCACCAAGGGAAAATGAGTTCATTTTATACACCAAATAAAATGTTAGAATTTTTTTGTTCAATTTTGAAGAAACAAATTGGAATGTAAATTAATTTTAGGTGCACCAAGGGAAAATGAATCCTAGATTAACCCTATAACACAAACATAAGCATCCTTTCTCCCAAATGTCACATGCTACAAACTAGTTATGTGAAATTAGGAAACATAGAATCATTAAGGTTATCCAGAGATCAAAAACAAAATCAAATTGATCTTTAAGAAGTTAAGTCACTATTTTACCTTGCAATATCATCGTATTATTGTGCAAAGGTGTCAAATTGTTAGACAAAAGTGTCACATTGTAAATGTGCAAAAATGGGGTAGTTTATTGCAAAGGTAGGGTAGTATCCTTGCAAAGGTATGTAAATATTACTTGCAAAGGCATGGAAATATCCCTATAAAGGCATTCAAATTTTTGCATGGGCCCTAAACTAATTTTTTAGGTTGCAAAAGCATTGGAGTTTGTTGCAATAGTGTTGGACCTTGCTGCAAAAGCATTAAACATTTGCAAAAGCATCTCCCTTTAACTTGCAAAAGCACCATACCTTTATAAAAGCATAAGACTACCCATGTAACCTACAACGGTAAAAAAACTCAAAGAAGGATAATTAGACAAGGATGTGCATCCCATCGGGCATGCCAAAATGTCATATGGTTAATTAACCTGATCAATTATAGGGAAGTAAATAAATTAAACAAGATGCATGATCAACTAAATTCCATAGTAAGTGAAATTAGTCTATCAATCACTAATAAAATTCAATTCTAAGCATTAAAACATCAAAATTATTGCAAATGAACCTAATTAATGATGCAAACCTGCAATCCCATTGGGGGATTAGTCTCAAAATGGATGTGGATTGCTCAAGGTGAACTTAACCCATGTTACAAAAGTGTAGTGAAGATAATTGGTATGGATGATTCAAAAGATGTTCTTAAATTACTCACAAATGAGTAATCAATTTAAGAGAGTAAGGGTGCTTTGGATGAATGTGAATGAATTGATATGAAAAATACTTAGTATTTATACATTTTTGGAATGGACAAATGGTGGGGATTCAAAATTCTAATCAATGGAGGAAATTGAATTGAAGAGGTGAGTGTGGATCAAGGAATGGATCAATGGTACATAATTCATGAAGGCATGTATCAAAGATTTAATCAAGGGTCCATAATCCATGAAGATTAACAAATCCATTAATTTTAGGAAATATGTTGGAGATATTATTCATGTGGAGGAAATAATTTGAATTTAAAAATGGAATATTCCATGAGAATATTCTTTATGCAATTTGGAGGATTGGAGAAATAATTAGCTAATTAAACAATTTAAGAAATCCCTTAATTGTGCAAGTTGAGGAATTAGGATCTTTAATTAAATAATTATGAATTATTTAATCAAAGGGGGAAATGGCATTTAATTAAATAGCTTGACATTATTTAATCAAAAGAGAAAAAAAATAACATGAAGGTGATGAATTAATCAAATAAAATTAATTATTTGATTAATAGAATAAAAGGGGTGAATTTAACCAAATAATTGAATATTATTTAATTAAATGGATGAAATAGGTGAATTATGAGGGAAATAGTGTTAGTAAGTGAAATTGGGATGTGTGATATACTCAAGATATTTTTAGGTGTCTACACCACCAAGTCAACCCCAATAACATTACATTACACCAAGTCAATGTTGACATGTGGATTTTGATCAAACTTGATGTTTAAATTTTCCCCACTTTACCTTGCACATTTCCCCCACAAAGTAATTTTATTAAAGGCATTTTATTATTAGTTGCATTTTGTATTTCAGTTATAATAGTTGCAAAAATTGCTCAGAAGTTGAAGTGTTTGACTTGTTGCAAATTGGAAACAAATCATCATAGTTTTGGATAGTCATGAATTGGTTTTGGTTGAATTATGTTGCATGGATTTTATGTTATATAGTGTATGAAGTTGTTTATTGTGTAGTACAATGTGGGGAAGTTGCAATGATAATACAGGTTATTGCATTTGGTGCATGCAACATTGTGCGTGAAAAATACAGAGCAATGAATTTATGGGTTGTTTGATGCATGTTACAACCATTTGTTGCAAGTTGTTTGTAAATTTTATTTGATGGAAGTTGATTAATATAATGGACTATTGTTTGTGGACATAGCCCAAGAATTGGGTGAACCATGATAAAATCGTATTGTCTCACTGTTTCTATGTATTGTTCATTCCTCTATTCTATTTTTGTTTCATGTTTAATTAATATCTACATATAATTGATAATTCATCCCTCTATTCCTTCCTACAATTCCTAACAAGTGGTATCAGGGAAAGTAGTGTTTGGTAGTTTGTAAGAAAGTCTCACGATTGAGTGGGAGCAATGTTAGAAGAGGGGAAATTGAAAGTTGATAACTTTAATGGACATAATTATTAGTTATGGAAGATGCAGATGGAGCGTTATCTCTATCAAAAAGATTTATGGTAGTTGTTGTAAAGGAAATAAAAAGAAAATAGCATCAATTTCTGATGAGGAATGGGAAATTATAGACAAAAAGGCATTGGGATGTTTTTTATTATGCCTAGTTCCATTAGTGGCATTCCACATTTTTAAAGAAAAGACAACATATGAATTAATGTAGTCATTGGCAAAATTGTATGAAAATCCTTTAGCTTCAAACAAGGTATTCCTAATGAAGCATTTTTTTAATATGAAAATGGTAGAAGGTGGATCAGTTATTGATCATTTAAATGAATTTAATAGGTTACCAATCAATTGAATTTTGTAAATGTTAATTTTTATGAAGAAGTTAGAGCTCTCTTGATATTATGTTCTTTTCTTGAAAGCTGGAATAACTTAGTTATGGGAGTTAGTAACTCTATTTTTGTTTCAAATACATTTAAATTTCATGATGTTGGTGTGACTTTGAGTGAGGAAATTCATAGGAAAAGCATAGGTGGAACTTCTACATCAAGTAATGTTTTGAATTTAGAAAGAAAGGGTAGATCAAATGAGAGGAAAAGGTTTTAGAGGTCACAGGAAATCATAAGGAAATTCAAAGGATAAAAATTCATAATGCATAGGAAAGAAGGATTGTTGGTACAATGGAAAACCATGTCATTTGAAGAAAGATTGTTGGCCTTGAAAGAGTAAATAAGGAGAAAAACAATAAGTCAATAAGGAAGTGAATGTGCTAATTAAATTTGAAGATGATTCTTTGATTCTTTCCCTTGATAATGCCGATGATTCATGGGATTTAGATTTAGGGGCCTCATTTCATGCTACACCCCATAGAAGTTATTTTCTTGATTATGTCTAAGGGGATTTTGGGTTGGTTTATTTAGGAGATGATGAGCCTTGTAAAAATTTTGGAAAGGGAATAATTCACTATACTACAAGAGGTAAGGCACATTCCAAGGTTGAGTAGAATTTTAATTTTAGTAGGGAAACTAAGTGATGAAGGTTGCATCGTTACTTTTAGTGATAAAGTTTGGAAGGTTACAAAAGGTTCCTTAGTATTAGAAAAAGGTGTGAACATAGGCACCTTATATTTGTTGAAATGAACAAAAAAATTGAGAGGGGGGGTGAATCAGTTGTATCAAATTAAACCTTCAAAACCCTCGACAATAATTAGATTCATAAGCATTCATTAAAACCTTATTTTGTTAAGTTGATTGAACATGAAATGAAAATAGAAAAAACTAAAATCACAACACAATATGCATGAGAACACTAGATTTATAAAGAAAACCCAATGAGGGAAACCCATGATGAGGATTAGATCATAATATAAGTAATAACAAAACTAGTACAAAGGGGCTCACTACTAGAATAGGACAAATTGTCCAAAAAGGCTCACAACCAAGGCTCACTACCATAGAAAGAAAATAATAAAATAGAATAAGAAAGTTACATAGAGAAAACACTTCTCAATGGAACAAGGATTCTACCACAATTTCTTGCACACTTTTGTAGTCTCACATGAAAGATATTAGATGCCTTCACCTCACTGCCTTTAGGAACCCTAAAATTAAGTTTTCACTGCACTACTTAATTTCACATCACACACATCACTTTCAACAATCTCACATCTATCTTTCTTCTTACTCTTTCCACACCCTCTTGCATCAATACCATACATATTTATATCAAGTACAACCTCAAAAACTTTCTTCAATTTCATCCACTATTTATTATACATTCAAATTTAAAATAGGTTGGCACCTAAACATTCCCATTATTGATAGGAATGAAAGGCTACCTACACAAATCCTTAATAAGGACCAAAATAGATCCCAACACACTTCAACACACTTCCACAAGCCTCACATGTAGTGTTAAACACAATGTCGGCTAACACCCATACAAAACACCATAAACAATAAGTACACATTTCCTTAAATCATGCCAAAAGTTACAAACAACATAATTCAGTTGAAATCAATCTAGAACAATCCATTAACTACATAAGATTCATCAAACACTTTATTCAAGATCATATCGACAAATACTTCAACTTAGTACAGGTGATAACCCTTAATTGCATACTGCTAAATGAAACTCTCACTATACTACACCAAATCAAGTAAAAGCTTGAACACAAAAATATAAAAAAATTATAAGAAACTTCCCAAACTGACACAACCTAAATCCAAATAGTGGGGAAATGTGGAGAAAATAAATTTCTCCCAGACCATAGAAGACATCACTAAACAATTGGTTCACACACTGGTGAAAATATCTCACATTGTACAACGATCTAGAAACCTAAATTTTGAATATAGAAACCTTTTTCAACCTTGAATAACTTGTAAGATACATACAAGAATAGCATCAACACTAAAAGAACATGTAGTACAATATCGAAGAAGATTATAAACATTTGCACAACATAGTTTACTATGTTTATTAATTTTTCTCAAAAGCACTTGGAAACCAAGTACCAAAAGAATCATCTCATCTCATTACTTTATCCCAACTCATCTTTAGACTCTTCAACAAAAGAATAGATCCATGTACTCACAACACTTCCTCAAGGTCTCAACTACACATGCACAACCTATTTTCCTCTTTTCAGCAATTTTATTAATATCCTCAACATCTTCATCCTATAGTTGACATCAGTGACAACACCAGCTAGTAGACTTTTTGTTGACATCAATGAAAACACCATAATTCTTGCAACAATCTCCCCCTTTGTCATTGATGACAACACAAGATGTGAAAAGCCACCAAAGAGCACATAATAGCTTTGAACACTCTCCCTTTTTTGGCATGATTCTTTGCTCTTGAGTAGATAAGCTCTTTTTGACATGATTCTTTCTCCCCCTTTGACTTCAATGGAAAAGGATAAAATATTTTGTATTTTTCTCCCTCTTTCACATTGAACCAAAAATAGCTTCTCTAAATACTCCCCCTTAAGAGTACACCCAACTAAATCAGCAACAAAATGATAACACATGAAACTACCTACTCCTCCTGAGAGATAGCCACCAACATTAGTCTAGAAAAGAGATAGATCCATAGATCCACTAGATTTATGCACCTATATATGCATCTAGTTCAAGAAAGGAGGGTAAATAACCCCCAACTTCTCCTGAAGATACTCAAAAGTATCCTTAGGAATTAGATCCTTAGTAAATATATCAGCAACCTGATCCTTTGTAGGAACATACTCAAACTTCACTTCATTCTCCATAACCTTCTCTCTCAAAAAGTGATACCTTATAGATATATGATTTTTCCTTGAATGCATCACTAGATTCTTAGAAAATTTTATTGCACTTGTATTATCATATACGATAGATATAGGTTCATCAAATACAAATCTGATATCCTTCAAATTTTTTCTCATCCATAATACCAGTGTACAAAATGATGTTGCAATTACTTAGCCTCTACAATGGATAAAGAAACTAAATCCTTCTTCTTACTCAGCCATGACACCAATCTACATCCAAGAAAGAATGCAGCACCACTTGTAGTTTTCCTATTATCAACACAACCAACCCAATCTACATCTATATAAGTATTTAGTGTCAAATAAATATCCTTAGGATACCACAAACCATAATATCATATGCCTCTTAAATATCTAAATATTCTCTTCACTACTACAACATATTTTTCCTTAGGATCTTCTTGAAATCTAGCAACAAGACAAATTGCATGCATGATATTCGGTCTAGTAGCAGTCAAATATAGCATTCTAACAATCATAGATCTATACTTGCTTTGATCATCCTTAGGTGAATCATCATATTTTCACAATTTACAACCAATCACCATATGAGTACATACCTATTTGGAGTCATCCATTCAAAACTTCTTCAACATCTATTTGACATACTTAGATTGTGAAATAAAAATCCATTTATCTGTTTGATCGATTTGTAGCCTAAGAAAGAAATTCATCTCCCCAAACATTGATATCTCAAATTATTTCTACATTTCTTCATAAAATTTCTTGCACATAGCCTCATTTCCACTAAATATAATATCATCCACATATACAACCACTATTAATATTTTGTCTTCCTCAATTTTAAAGTAACGATTACTATCTACGGCGCCCTTACTAAATCCTTGTTGTATCAAGTACCTATCTAATATTTCATACCAACCTCTATGAGCTTGCTTCAAATCATATAGTGCCTTCTTCAACTTACATACCATGTCTAGTTGATTTGATAACTTAAAAAATTTTGGTTGTTCCATGTAAACCTCTTCTTCCAATTCACCATTTGAAAAAGAAGACTTCACATCCATTAGATAGACCTTAAAACCTTTATATGATGCACATGCCAAAAATGTTTTGATAGCATTCATTCTAGCCATGGGAGAAAAAGTATCCTCAAAATCTATACCTTCTACTTGTGAGTATCCCTTACACACAATTCTTTCCTTGTTTCTTACTACTCCATTCTCATCTAGCTTGTTCTTGAATACCCATTTAGTTGCAAATATGTTTTTGTTTTTTGATCTAGGGACTGATTCCTTAGTCTAATTTTTCTCTATCTGCATAAGTTCTTCCATTTCCTTCATCTAATGCTCATCCTTACATGCTTCACTCATTGATTTAGGTTCGACTTGAGAAAGTAAATAAAAATTTACCTCAACTTCAATAGCTTTGCTTCTTGTCAATACACCTTTCCTCTTATCTCCAATGATCTGATCTTTGAAATGATTCTTTTGCACATACTTAGGAGTTTTAGGGGTCTTCTTTGGAGCTTTTTCCTATCCATTCTGAACTTCTTGTTCATTAACTATTTCTTCTACTTCTCTATGATTAGGTTCTTTTAACACATATCCATCTACTACAATATAATTTTGCAAGTTTTCATCAAATTTAATATTTGCACTTTTAGTTATCTTTCTTAGTCTTTTGTTGTAACATCTATAAGCTTTGCTTCTTGTAGAATATTCGAGAAAGATACCTTCATCAAACCATGCATCAAACTTTCCTAAGTTTTCTTCTTCCCTTTTGATGTAACATTTTCTTCCAAACACTCTAAAGTACTTCATAGTAGGAATCTTTCCATACTATAGCTCATAAGGAGTCTTTGTGCTATTAGCTTTAGCTTGAACTCTATTAAGTATGTAAATAGTAGTATGCATAACTTCTCTCTAGTAGACTTGCTATAGATTTTCCTCTTTCATCACAGTCCTTGCAACTTCTAGAATAGTTCTATTTTTCCTTTCAACAACTCCATTCTATTGAGGAGTTCTAGGGGTAGACAAATGCCTCTTTCTTCCATGAACTTCAAAAAACATGTTAAACTCATTAGAGGTGAATTCGCCACCTCTGTCAAACCTCAAACAATTTACTTTCAAATTCATTTCATTCTCATCCATAGCATTAAGTGCCTTGAATTTATATAATGCATTAGATTTCTTTCTAAGAAAAGTAACCCATGTCATTCTAGAGTAATCATTAATCAAAACCATAAAGTACCTATCACCTTGTAAACTTCTCATCGTTGTAGGACTACAAAGATCTATATGCACTAATTCCAATAGTTTGGTAGACAAATTCCTCTTTCTTCCATGAACTTCACAAAACATGTTAAACTCATTAGAGGTGAATTCACCACCTCTATCAAACCTCAAACAATTTAATTTCAAATTCATTTCATTGTCATCCATAGCATTAAGTGCCTTGAATTTATATAATGCATCAGATTTCTTTCTAAGAAAAGTAACCCATGTCATTCTAGAGTAATAATCAATCAAAAGCATAAAGTACCTATCACCTTGTAAACTTCTCATCGTTGTAGGACTACAAAGATCTATATGCACTAATTCCAATAGTCTGGTAGACAAATGCCTCTTTCTTCCATGAACTTCACAAAACATGTTAAACTCATTAGAGGTGAATTCACAACCTCTATCAAACCTCAAACAAGTTACTTTCAAATTTATTTCATTCTCATCCATAGCATTAAGTGCGTTGAATTTATATAATGCATTAGATTTCTTTCTAAGAAAAGTAACCCATGTCATTATAGAGTAATCATCAATCAAAACCATAAAGTACCTATCACCTTGTAAACTTCTCATCATTGTAGGACTACAAAGATCTATATGCACTAATTCTATGTAAACCTCTTCTTCCAATTCACCATTCAAAAAAGCAGACTTCACATCCATCTGATAGACCTTAAAACCTTTATATGATCCACATGCCAAAAACATTTTGATAGATTTCATTCTAGCCACAGGAACAAAAGTATCCTCAAAATCTATACCTTCTACTTGTGAGTATCCCTTACACACAATTCTTTCCTTGTTTCTTACTACATTCTCATCTAGCTTGTTCTTGAATACCCAATTATTCCAAATATGTTTTTGTTTTCCGGTCTAGGGACTAATTCCCAAGTCTGATTTTTCTCTATCTGCATAAGTTCTTCTTCCATTTCCTTAATCTAATGCTCATCCTTACATGATTCACTCATTGATTTAGGTTTGAATTTAGAAAGTAAATAAAAATTTACCTCAACTTCAACAAATTTTCTTCTTGTCAATACACCTTTCCTCTTATCTCCAATGATCTGATCTTTGAAATGATTCTTTTGCACATACTTAGGAGTTTTAGGGGTCTTCTTCGGAGCTTCTTCCTATCCATTCTCCACTTCTTTTTCATTAACTATTTCTTCTACTTCTCTATGATTAGGTTCATTTAACACATATCCATCTACTATAATAGAATTTTTCAAGTTTTCATCAACTTTAATATTTGCACTTTCAGTTATCTTTCTTAGTCTTTTGTTGTAACATCTATAAGCTTTTCTTCTTGTAGAATATTCGAGAAAGATACCTTCATCAAACCATGCATCAAACTTTCCTAAGTTTTCTTCTTCTCTTTTGATGTAACATTTTCTTCCAAACACTCTAAAGTACTTCATAGTAGGAATCTTTCCATACCATAGCTCATAAGGAGTCTTTGTGCTATTATCTTTAGCTTGAACTCTATTAAGCATGTAAATAGTAGTATGGATAACTTCTCTCCAATAGACTTGCTATAGATTTTCCTCTTTCATCATAGTCCTTGTAGCTTCTAGAATAGTTTTGTTTTTCCTTTCAACAGCTCCATTCTATTGAGGAGTTCTAGGGGTAGGCAAATTCCTCTTTCTTCCATGAACTTCACAAAACATGTTAAACTCATTAGAGGTGAATTCACCACCTCTGTCAAACCTCAAACAATTTACATTCAAATTCATTTCATTCTCATCCATAGTAGTAAATGCCTTGAATTTATATAATGCATCATATTTCTTTCTAAGAAAAGTAACCCATGTCATTCTAGAGTAATCATCAATCAAAATCATAAAGTACCTATCACCTTGTAAACTCATCATCATTGTAGGACTACAAAGATCTATATGCACTAATTCCAATAGTTTGGTAGCAGATTGTTCCTTTCTCTTAAATCTACTCCTTGTTTTTTTTCTAATTTGAAAACTCTCACAAGAAACATTGATAGGTTTTGTGATTCTAGATAAATATCTCATAGCATGAACTAAACTAATTCTTTCCAAATTATCAAAATTCATGTAACACACCCTTTAGTTCCATAACCAACGATCATTAATCTATGACATAAAGCAATGACCATCAACACCCTTAAGCTGCTAGATGTTTCCATCTATTCTCTTACCTGCAACAATCATATTTCCAGACCCTTTCTGAATCTCACCTATTTCATTCTTAAACACATTATAGCCCTTGCTACACATTTTTCTAACACTCAAGAGATTATTTTTTAATCCCTTAACATAGTAAACATTGTCAGTATTATGCTTGCATCAAAACTAATTGAACCTATTCCACAAATTATTTCTCCCAAATCATCTCCAAATTTAACTAATCCTCCATCATACTTTTCAAGTTTAACAAACTTACTT
Organism: Sequoia sempervirens; assembly: GCA_007258455.2. Classification (NCBI taxonomy): domain Eukaryota; kingdom Viridiplantae; phylum Streptophyta; class Pinopsida; order Cupressales; family Cupressaceae; genus Sequoia; species Sequoia sempervirens. The sequence continues at coordinate 28,730 of VDFB02017779.1, forward strand.
TTATCTTTGGTCATATGATTAGAGCTGCCACTATCAACAACCTAGTAATTCTTATCTTCTTTGACATGAAAATTATATACCAAATTACATTCAACCTTATCCTTCATCTTCGAAACACTTTCCTTCACACAACTTTTAGGGTTAGAAAAGTAGATTCTTCTTTTATAACCAAAAATAGACATTCATTATCATCAAAATCTCCATAATAAAATTCGTCATAAGAAATACTAGCATCTTCTTTCACATAGTAATATGTATTAATCATATTTCCTTTATTTTCCTTGTTCTTATTATTTAGAGCTCTTTTTCGTCATCTAAAAGAATAATGACCTATACCACCATAGCTAATATATTTGAAAGGTAATTTACCTTCATACTTATCAGTGCCCTTTTTCATCCTTCTCACAAAGTTAGCTTCCAAATCATCAAGATCTTCATCACCTGAATCTTCAATCTTCTCTAATTTACCAGCCTTAAAAGCATTCTCTACTTTTGTACTTTTCTTTAGTTTTCTCATCTCAAATGCAGTCAAAGTACCAATCAACTGATCGCTAGAATAATTATCAAAATCACTTATTTCCTCAATAGCAGATACCTTTTCAATTTAGTAATCTAAAAGAGATCTAATGATCTTCTTCACCACTTTATATTCTTTAATTGTTGCACCAAGGCCTCTCATATTACTCACTAATTCATCAACTCTCTGAATGTAGCCTTTAATTGTTTCATCTTTAGACATATACATCATCTCAAGTTTTTCCTTCAAGTTCTACAACTTTTCTTGCTTGACCTTCAGATCTCCTCCATAAATTCTTTCTAACTCATTGTAAACTTCTATAGAAATCTTCAAACTCATAACTTTAACTAATTTAGTATTAGAAAGACTATTCACAATAATGAACCATGCTCTAACATTGATCTCATGCACCTTGATTTATGCACCTGAACTCAAACCATTTAGAGGTGGAATATATGTATTTTGATAAGGCTTCTCAATCTCATATCCCTAAGCAAAAAAATATAATTCCATCTTTTTCTTCCAAAATGTATAATCTAAGCCATCAAATATATGATATTCCAAAGGAATCTTATTCACCATCCCATATCTACCTCAAGCGGTTAAGATCTTCTTCAAGGAACCTTGCTCTAGTACCAATTGTTGAAATGAAAAAGAAAATTGAGAGGGGGGTGAATCAGTTGTAGAAAATTAAACCTTCAAAGCCCTCAACAATAATCAGATCCACAAGAATTCATTAAACCCTTATTCTATTAAGTTGATTAAACATGAAATGCATATAACAAAAACTGAAATCACAACACCATACACATGAGAAGGCTAGATTTATGTGGAAAACCCAATGATGGGAAAACCATGGTGAGGATTATCTCACAATATATGGTATAAGAAAACCAGTACAAATGGGTTCAATACTATAATAGGACACACTATTCAAAAAGGCTCATAGCCATGTCTCATTTCCATAGAAAGAAAATAAGAAGATAGAAGAAGAAAATTGCATAGTGAAAACACTTCTCAATTTAACAAGGATTCTACCACAATTGCTCACACACTTTTGCAGTCTCACATGAAAGATATCAGATGCCTTTAGCTCACTTCCTTCAGGAACCCTAGCATGAAGTTTTCACTGCTCTACTTAATTTTTCATCCCACACATCACTTGTAAAAATATTGTGCCTATCTTGCTTCTTTATCTTTCCACACCCTCTTGCATCAACACCAAACATATTTATATAAAGTTAAACCTCAAAAACTTTCTTCAATGTTGTCCACTAGCCATTATACATTCAAATTCAAAATAGGTTGGCACCTAAACATTCTTGTGGTGGATAGGAGCAAAAGCATACCTACAAAATTCCTTAATTAGGACCCAAATATATCCCAACAAACTTCAACATGCTTCCAAAAGCATCGTATATAGTGTTAAACACAAGGTCAGCCAACACCATCATTTTTGCAGCAATATCTTTATATAGGTCATATTTTTTCTTCTAGTTTAGTTATTATAGAGAAAAATCAAACATGAGAGTCATTGGAAAAAATAGCTACAGTAGTTGTTGTGGGCTTGATAGTAGTTGTTTTAGGTTCTTGAGCAAACTCAAGAACAATTGTTGTGGGTTTGTAGGTAGAGACTAAAACATTTGTTTTGGATTCACAGGAAGAGACTAAAAAATTTGTTTCAATTTCATAGGTAGAGACTAAATTAGTTGTTGTGGGTTGTAACACAACATTGTGGCATAACAAACTTGGGCACATGAGTGAAAAAGGTATGAAAGTACTTCATTCTAAGAAGTTATTACAAGGTCTGAAATGTATTAATATAGATTTCTATAAAATTTGTGTGTATGGAAAACAAAAGAGAGTGAGATTTCTTGAGGATGGGAAGCAAAAGAAGGATGAGAAATTTGATCTTGTGCATATGGATGTATGGTGAACATCTAGGTATCTTCTCTTGGAAGCTCTTGATATTATATTACTTTTATAAATGAATTTGAATTTTACTTTCAAATTCAATGTATTAATACATTTGGAGAGATCATTGAAAGTGTAATTAGCATTGAAAAAGATCTTATTTCTAAGGGTCTGGTGAATTTTTTTAAAGATAACCCTTCAACATCTAAAGAAAATGAAGGATTTGGACCAAAAATAAGAACATTGTCAATGATGGTGTCATAGATATAAGAATAGTTAGGAATATTCAATCTACCCTATAATTGGCAACAAACAACTCTCAAAATAATTAAGGTAGAAGGCCACCTATGCAAAACAAATTTCCTAAAAGTAAATACACTCCTTTAGGGTAATCTCTTGAATTTGTATTGAAAAATATAGCTCAATCTAAACTTATAACCTTGCCAGAAGTAATAAATCAAGAACCAAAAATTAAACCTCAATGGTACAAATAAAATGAATATTTGTGAGTACCATAGGATTAAAAAATTATAGATCAGGGTGATGTTGGCATAGAAAATACACCTTCAATTAATGATGATCTCAAGATATTAAAGGATATTATCCCTAAACATGAAAAAGTGGAACCTTCAAATAAAAACAACAATCCTAAAGGATCCACTTATGTTGTTATTTCATATGATTACACCATAGCTCAAGTAGAATGATGCAGAGTCACGAGGCTCAACCTTAATCAACTTGGCAACCTGCCTTCAAGAGGTATCTAGAAAGATTAAAATGACCATATAAAGCAATTCAACCAGTCTTCCAAGTTCAACAATCATCAAAAGCACAATTTCCCAATTTCACTCCTAAACCCCCAATTTTAGTACAAACCAAGTTTAGGCATTTTCACCAACATTTTCCAAAACACCTAACAAAATCAAGGATGATTAAGATACCCTTTTTCAAGTTATAAAACATACAGGAAAACCAATATCAACTCTTTTGGACAAATTCAAAGATCCAATACTCCTGCCATGGAAAAGGCTAGTGGATTAGCCCACTTTTACAAAGAAAGTACACTTTAAACTCCACCAAAATTTATGAAACCTTGAGGAAGCAATTAAAATGACCAAAAACTACTAAATCCACCACTAGTTTTCAGAAATCACTCTTCCAACATAGCAAAGCCAAAAACCCTTGATTCTAGGCCTTCAAAAGGAGGGTTTATTGTAAATCATACCTCCAAACCTTTCCAGACTCTGCCACCTATTCAAAAACAAATAATTATTCTTGAATAAGCTTTAAAATTCATCGCATAGGTTATTTCTTCCAGAAAACTCATAAACCATCACTTAGTTCCTCACTTTCACAAGGAAAATCACCCAAATTCAACCTAGGGCAACACCCAAAACCCACAAACACACTTCCTCTAACCTGAAAATAATTTGGAAACCTATTTTAAAACAAATTGGGTCATTCCACTAAGTTACAATTGTTACAGTAGGTGGAATGCCCTAAAAACTCATTTTATTACTCTCAAACCACCAATTTACACCAAAACAGGGCAGTTTCAGTAAAACGTCAATAAAACCCTCTAAACTCAATGAAAATTCACCAAACCACTTTCAAATAAAATCTGACACTCTCCTCTTTCCAAACATAATAGGGTTGAGCCCGTACAGGTTGTACAAAGGTCGTATCACATGTTTTAGCAGCAAATTTAAACACAGAAATTTCCAGAAAGCAGCCTTTTTTTCATTATAACTTCAAAAAAAATGATTCAACAACCATGCCTCGACCATGAGAGGATTATTTAACATCTAACCACACTTAGAAACATCCTCCAACTAGAATTTTAATTAGTTGGACATTGGAAACCAACTTTTTACCAATTAGACCCCTAATTGCCTAGTTTTTCACTTTTAACAATTTGTTGACAATAAGTACATTTTTATGCAACCTTTTTCATTTTTTGAACTAAATAACATCAAATACCCCTAATTACATCATTAATGGGCTCAAAATCCATATTAAATCATTAAATGACCCAAATACCCCCTATTTCCTAATGTCTTCCTTGATCTTTAATTTTGAAAATGTGTGTATTGGGTGCTCCTGCACCATAGAAGGAATCTCTTCTGTAAAAAATGTAGTCCCTAGGTGCATAGTCACAAAATGTACAGGAAATATAGCATCCAATGATCCCATTCTTAATCAACATCAAAGTATCACTTCCAATTATCCATTTTCATATCAAGATCAAGATATCTTCATTTTTCCACTTCATTACCCCCTCCACCTCAATGCTTAAGTATCTCTTCCATGTGACCTCATGAACAAGGTACCTTTTCACTTCCACATCTTCCAATACCATTCCAAATAAATATCAAAGCACACCTTCCATCCCATCCAATGATCCTCTCTCATATTTTGAGTCCATACCTTTAACTCCATGTAGTGATACCCTCCCATGTTAAGATCAAAATATCATTCCATATCATGATCCTACTCCTCCACAATATTCTACCATCATTATTCAAAAGAGACATATCAAAAAATAATCTAAAAGGGAATCCAAATTTACTCATTCAAAAGCTCTATCCACTCCTAAGGAATCCATTCTTGCACATATCTCTCATTCAATCCAAATAAATCCTTCCTTTATTATCTTCATCTTGACTATCCCATCCATATCCTCCATCCTATATAACTCATCCCCTCACCCTTGGTACTTTGATCTTGGTAAGTTTGGGGCAAACCTTGTCCAAGTATATTTTAGACAATGCAAATCCTTACAATCCATTTCCTTTAGACATCATCCTTTTATCCAAAAAATTCTTTTTATCCTATATCCATAATAGGAATACATATAGTAAAGACTATTTCACTCCTTTGAAATATAATCCTTAGATATCTCTTCTCCTATCTTCTTCCTATCCACCTATCACAACATAGTCAATCCATTTATCCCATAGTATGTGATGCTATTCCTACTGGGGGACACCTTTCCCTTGACCTAGGTGTTGAGTTGGATTCTTATATCATGATATCATATGAAAATCCTAAAACATTGGGATTTAATGAAAAATATGAGAAAAATAAATGTCAATTTTTGAGCTAAATATTTGGTTTGCATAGTTTGTTGCTTATCTTTCAAAATAACTATTAAAAAAATCATGTCTTAATGGAATTATCTTTCCTATGATGGGAATTATCAAAAAAAAATTGAGGTTCTAATGAATGTATCCTTCCTACAATGGATCTTATCTATCAAATATAAGATTATCCTTTTGGTAGGAAATATGTTGATTGTTGGTTTTTTTTTCTCAATTTCTTTTCTTTTTCTTTCTTGAGTTTTTCTTTTTTATCCTATTTTTTCAATGAAATCCTATCGTAATGTTCTTAGAGAATGTTTGGGTCATAGTATGAGTGTCTTCTTTGGAATTTTTGACTTTATTTTCCTCAAATTCTCTTGAAGAAGGCATATATCTTAATGTGCTTAGAGAAACTTGGGTTTAGACATGACCTCTCTTTTTATGATTATATGTGTGTTGTGTGTATGCAACCTGGGTAAATGATAAGTGATATCCACTTGATATAGTTCCTCTTCAAAGTAACAATGTGTCTCATTTTTATTTTCTTGTTGCTTTACATCTTTATGTATTATCCTTTTGTTGGATCTTCTCTTAATAGATTTCATTTTGATATTTGATCCTTGATGGAGATTGATTTCACTACATTCACAAGTGTTGGTATGCATTATAGTATCATAATCATAACATGTGCATCATACTAATATATCATATATCATGATTAATAAATCATCATCATCATCAGATCATACAACTATGAAGGAGGGGATTCTCTACTTCCCAATCCCAAGAAAAATAGGGTCTAATGGGAGAAAATTACCCTCAGTCACCTCAATGATAAAGGATAAAGGATAGGCCAACAAATAAAGAAAAAATTAATCCATGTTTTTGGGTTTTTTAGGAATGGAGGATTTTGGGAGTTAGGTGACCAAACAATAGAGGCCTCAGGTTGTTGAAAAACTAGATCTTAGCCATAGGACATCAGCATGGGACATAAATGACAACACAACATGCTATATTCTCAAAGATGCATTTGTGTCTCATACAAACAGAGAGTTGAGATAAAAATTTGAAACTCATAGGGTGTGCTAATGACTAGAGAAACTTAATCTGACAGTTTAAATAAAAATGATAGAATGCAAAGAATGTGTAAAATAGATAAACTAATTACAACAAAAAAAATACTATAACTTGAAGGATAGATTAATTATGAATGAAATGATAAGAAAGGGTAGTGTAAATCCAACTTATAGTTGGTCCAGCCTCCCACTAGCTCCACATGAATGGAGTACCTATACACACAACAATGAAAAATGTTGGGGCTATGTTTTAGAGTTTTCCTTAGTCAAACCCCCACTTTGGTGTTTCCACCTATATGGATAGCGAATAGATTACAATAGAGATAAAATGATAAAGAAAAGAAGTAGACAATATGTATAGAAATAAAATACAATCTATACACTATCTATAATATTGATAGTGCAATGGAAAGAAAATAATGAAGTGTTACCCTCCCTTTGGAAAGCTTGATAAGTCGAAAGGAAGGATGGTAGCCTTGAGCTCGAGGTAGATGGATGTGCAAGAATATAGTGCCAATAACTTGAAACCTACAATAAAGTGATGTAGAAAGAATGGCGAGAGTGAATTGAAGTTGCAATAATGAAGTTGGAATGTGATAGATTGAGAGATATTGACTGGAATCAAGAAGTGAGTTCAAAATGAGGCTTTGGAGGCAAAAGTATTGTTCTTGGGTAGGTTTTCAATTGCAGGAGACATTACAACTCATAGATTCCATGAAATGTAATGCCTTAACATCCATTGACCCAAGAACTATCAGGGATTCCCACGTGGTGCACAAATTTTTGCATACCATGGAAGCATCATAGTCAAAATTCCCTTCATAAATGGAAAATGCCAAATCATGGATAAGAAAAAGGGCTTAAGGTGGCTAGTGTTTGCATTATCAATGTTATAAGGCTAAAGTAAGGGTATATTATGGGAAATTGTGCTATGGTGCAATTTTTGACCTCAACATTTTTCCCTCACTTTAGTAAGAATATGTGTTAGAGCATATGTGAGCTAAAATATAAAGATATTGAAGAGAATATACCAAAAAAGAGAGAAATCCATCCTTTGATCTAGCATACCTTGATGTGAAAGGTGGTTTTTCTAGAATGCAAAGAGGATATGAGTCTTCAATCTTGAAAACCTAACTACAATCTCACCACATACATGTTAGCTACACACAAACATGTTAGGTGAGAAAGTGAAAAATAATAGACACAATCATAAAACATAATAAGACATAATAAGACAAAATAAGACATAATTTGATCAAATATAAGACAATGCTAATAGGTATGGCTAGCATGGCTAGAGTCCATATGACAAGCATGTAGGCATGTGGCTGCTACAAACTACATTTTAGGATAGTCATAAAAAAGAAAATTCTAGTTAGGTTTCCCCAAAGATAGATGCTAAGATATAGGATATCTAGACATCAAGACACAAGATATCAAATATTAGATATAAGACACAAGCATAAGATACCAAGAATCAAGGAATCCTTTTGAAAGAAATTTATAGATAGGGATTATTTCATCAAGGAATACATTAAGACATCAAGGAACCATTTTGAAAGAACACTCCTTTTAAAAGAAATGGAATTTTACACAAGTGATTCTATCATCAAGGAATCATTTTAAAATAGTACTCCTTGTTGAAAATTAAGTAGAGATGAGAGGCCCCCCTTAGAATGATGTGTGCTACATAAAGGAGAACACATGATTCTAAGGAGAGAAAAGAAATACATGACAAGATCTATGTAATGTTATCATGCATGCAAGGGAAAACACATAGAAACCACAACATCAAAAAGAAGACATGCAAAGATGAAATCAAGAGATAGGGGGTCTGATAATTCTAGGTTAGAACTGTTGTAGATATAGATAGATAGCTATAAAATAATATATGTATGAACTATCATCATTCCAAAAATGAGTTAGAACATGAAGAAGAGCACATAAACGAAAGAAAAAAATAAAAATTGGGTCAACATGGAAGAAGGCCTAAATTCCCCCAACAATTTGCATCATCCTTGACGTGCAAAACAAGATTTATGAAACATAGAAGAATGATGGAATAAATAGAAGAATGTTATGATAGAAGAGGAACAACCCTAATCCGGGTCCATGAGTAGGTCATATTTCTCTCAATATAGTTCATTATAGGGGTGGATAGCAAGGGATATACCAGCTGACTCACCTATGACAAGGGCCAAGGAAGAGGGCCCATCAAGGTCCTCTTTGTTGAGCTCTTGTGTGACTAGGGTCACCGATCTCTCAAAGATTGATGAGAGTCAATATATCCTCCAATGAGTTGAAAATGAACTTGAAAAGAGTTACTTGTGTCAACTAAGGGGAGGATAGGACACTTGGGAGTCATGACTAATCTCAGGAAGAGGATTGGTGTCCAACTTCAAGGATGCAAGAGCTGCCTCCATCACAAGGATGACATAAGGCCAAAGTAGAACCAAACTCCATAGTAGACGAGGATTTCTTAATACCCTCATGTGAAGCAAGGTCATCCTCAATATTGCACTTCAATAGAGGATGTAGAATCCCCATAGAAGAAGAAAAAGAAGAATAAGAAGGAGATAAAGCCACAAAGGACACCACCTTTGTATGAGGCATGTCGATAGGCTACGAGAATGGAGGAATTTTGGGGAGACATGTAGGTAGGGAAGGATCCATAAAAGTAGAAATTAAAACCTACACCTTTTTAGGGTGAGGCCCATTGGGATCCCCCAATGAAGCTAGAAGAAGCATGGAGGTGATGGTAACTGAAGCAAAAGAAGAAAAGGAAGGAGAAAAATCAACCACCAAATAAGAAAGAGTAGAACAAAACCAAGAGGATCCTCCCCACCCTTATATAAAGTTGTGTGCTCCTTAACTAGGGTCTTTTTTTGATGCTTATACTCATGTGAAAATTGGTTATGTTAGCTATTGGAACTAGAAGGAACACCTTTAGAAGAGGTTGAGGGCTCTTGCTCTACCATAGGAGAAACCTCTATAATTGTTGTCATTGGAAGGGGAGACTCCTTAGAAGGAGCAAGAGGAGAAAGAGACATAGAAGTAGAAATAAAAAGAGGCACCTTGGTACCAACCTCTTCCCATTCCCCACCCTAGAGGCAAGTGAAAGAATAGGTGGAGGCTAAGATGTAAGAAAAACGCCACAAAAATACTTCCCCTTGCCATACAAGGTGGTTCGAGGCACCATGGGTAGGATAGGAAGCTTGAAAACCTAGAGCTTCAACTTCCACAATATGGGAACCTTTCCTTTTCCTACTCTATGTGTGGGAGCAAGAACATAGGGCACCACCAAGGGTTGAGAAGAAAAATTAAGAGGTTCAAAAACTGAAATAAAGGAACTAGAACAAAAATGCTTGAGGGTAAGAGCAAGCTTGTCCTCCCCCTTTGGAAGGTTAGAGGATGAAGCTAGCCATTGTGCACACAAATAAGCCTTCAAATACATAGTATAGGGAAATGGAGGAAAACCACCTTTTGGCATTGAGCCTGGAGTCTTGTACTTTTGATAAGCCCGATAGAAGATATCTCCCTTAGTAGGGAGATTTTTTACTAGGATGGGCCAAGAACGGTCAAGGGAGAACCCCCCATGTGCTACCAATGGCTTGTATCTAGTGTCTTGGAAAACATGCACGATACCCTCATGGGGATACTTTAGGAATTTGTGGATCATAGAAGAGACTACATTCATAGAGGCTGGCCAAGGAATGCCCAACCTTTCTCTAAATAAGTCTAACTTGGGGATCACAATAAATGGAACATCCATAGACTTAGGACCAACTAAAACTAACAAAGAAATAGAGCCTATAGGTTTGATAGAAAACCCATCATGAGTGTGAAGGATGACCTATGATTCATCATATTTCTCCTTGTGCAATTTTTTGATAAACAAGGCCTCCTTAGTTATGATGTTCCATTGATTCAAGCTAGAACATACATTGAAGAGTGCTCCTTGTTCAATAGAAACTTGTGTGAGGTGTGTAATATTAGCCACATCATTCACATGTTTTATTGGAGGAATATGAGTGAATGAGACCAGTTCACATATTCAGATGGGGAAATATCAAAAGGAGATGAAGAAGGAGTGACCAAGTTCACATATTATGAAAGGAAAAATTTGAGTATATATGTAGTTGGATGTTAGGCTTGGCTACAGATTTGTTAGAATTTTTATTTCTACCATCGAGGTGGATGGTCCCATCATTGATGTGGTCCTGAATCATGTGACACAAGTGGATGCATCTTTTTATATCACGTCTAGCAACTCGATGAAATTGGTAGAACTTTTCAGAGTCATACCACTAAGGATATAGCTCAAACAACAGTCAAATCTTAGGAAATATTATCACTCTATCTTTTAATAATTTTTGTATCGCACTAGTGTATGATTTTGATAATTTAGTGAAATTTCTATTATGTGTTGTATTATTTTTATCAAATGGAATAGAGACCATGTCATCCATGGCCTTGTTCTTGCTTGGAACTGACACAACTGATCGACCATTGTAGCAAGAGTGTAAGGATGATTCTCTTTACTAAACAACTTCTTGATGGTATTCTGTCAAAGTAGCACACAAATGCATGAAAGAAGAATACTTCATTAAAATAAATTTGTCTTACAGCATAGACTGCAATTTCTTGATAAGCACCTTTTGAACATTGGAGTCAAAAAAAGGATGGATAATATGAGAAAAAGTAGCTTGATATCGAGATATAAAGTCAGTCAACTTCTCATGGGTTCCCTTCATACACTGAATGAGATCATGGAAGGTTATATTTGATTTAATGTTGTCTTGGAAATATTGGAGAAATTAGTTGACTAGCTTGTGAAAAGAGAAAATAGAATTGTTAGGTAAAGCACAATACCATTCGAAGCTAGTGTCCTTGAGAGAACATAGGAATAGCTTGGCCAACAAAGCATCATTATGAAAGAAATCAATACATAGTGCATTGAAGGATGAGACATGCATCCATGGGTCCCCATGACCATTATACTTTTTGAACTTAGGGATCTCCACCCCCTAAGGGTTAGGAGTGTTTAGATAGAAATGGAAAGGCTGGAACATAGGTTGGGAAGAATAACTAGTCAAACTTGCCAATTGATTCTACATGTGCCCCATGTTTTTTAGAAGATCATTGAGCAGTAGATGAACAGACAAGGTATGACCAGAGGAACCCTCAGAAGAACCACCAACAACTACACCAATAGAGCCTCTATAGTTAGTACCTATTCTAAGAGAGGGGGACCAACCATGTCAAGGCCCCAGGTCATGGAGAGCCAAGAGTAGAAGGTTGTCTTAACTTACCTCACTCTAAAGGAATGTTTTAGGAATAGGGGATTGAGAATCATGAGGAATAGAAGGTGCCTCAATCACTCTATAGATCTGAACTTTAGTTTGGGCTAAGCGAGCTGGTTTTTGGAGTTGATACTATGCCTTAGATAACTCTTTGTTTGAGGATGGAAGTGCAATTCTAGGATGTCAATGCAGCACATTGGAATTTGTATGATCAAAAAAATGGACACAACACAAACTACCAAAAAATATACTGACAGCCTAGCTAGTAAATCTAGACAATAAAAATAGAATGAGGAAGTGTAGGAAATAAAGACCAAAGTGATAAATAAAATAAACAAGAAATAGGGTGACGAAGATAATCTCACCAAAATGCATGTTCTTTTGCTAGCTCCACATGTTCTTTAACCTATAAAAAAGAAGGAAGGGTAAAATTGATGGGGCTATATAGGGGCATGCCTCAGTCAGACCCCCATTTTGATGTTTCCACCTCCATGAACAATCAAATAGCAATGAGATAGAAATATGTGATCATGAAGTAGAGAAAGAAGGAATGCAAATTAAAATACAAAACAAAAAATAGCTACTCAACCAAATCACAAAGGAGAGGAGTGAAACATTACCACCTCCACCAAGAACTCACTAGCCAATGGAGGAGAAAGAAGGCTTGAACAATCACCATAGCATCAAACATGATGAAGGGAGGTCTCATAAAACCTCAAGCCCACGTTGTAATGGCTTGCTTCACACTTTCTTTACAGAGTTGACAAAGTGTTGTTGCTGCAATGGAGTGTTGAAGTGTTGTTGAGAGTGAAGTGAAGGCTGAGAATGCTTGAGAATGAAAAAAGAGATGGAAAAAAGATGAGTTGAATGAAGAAGGGATGAATTTGAAGGGGGAGAAGGAAGAATCTGCAATTTTTTGGGTCAGTTGGTCAAAGAGGGATGTTACAAATCAACTCCAATTGAAAGTGTAATGCCTCTACCAACTTCAGATGTACGAATCCATTAGGGACGTAAGCGTGCTATGTGGATTTTTCTCATTGTGCATGCATCCCTGACAAATATTCTTCTACCGACACAAAGGAAAAATTCCAAGTGGAAGGAAGACAGCTTACTAATGTGGAATTTTTCCTTTGGATTTGGTTTTCTAAGGTGAGGATGTGTAAAAGGAGAATTTGTGTAAGGGGTGAAAATTCACTCCTATGCATTTCCCCCCACTTTAGTTAGCACGAATACTGATGAGTGCTTCAATAAAGTAGATCAAAGAGGTAGTAAGGTTAGAAATGTATACCTGAACCATTTAGGAAGTACACCACAATCTGGTGAGCTCAAAAGCATAGGGTAGGAAAAGGACTCCATAGACCTGTAGAACTATGAAGTTGTAGAATGAAAGCATCTTGCAGGCCCATAGACCCATAAGGAGGAAACCCCCAAGATCTCTCACATGAAGGAAGCCCCGAGAATTAAGCACCTCATAGGCTTGCAGAACTACAAGGAAGGTGTCCTCCATGATCTCTCACATAAAGGAAACCCAAAAAAGGTACCCTACAGGCCCACAAACCTACATGGAAGGTGTCATCCTATCTCACATGAAAGAAACCTAAAAAAAGTGTTGTAGATGCCTGCAGACCTGTAGGAAAGGTGTCCTCCAAAATCTCTCACATGAAGGAAACCTAGGAAAAGTTCCTTATAGACCCACAAACCTGCAAGGGAGTGACCTCCAAGATCTCTCACATGGAGGAAGCTCAAAGGAAGTTCCTTACAGGCCCACAGACCTACAAGGAAGGTATCCTCCAAGATCTCTCACATGGAGGAAACCTAAAAAGGAGACTCTATAGAGCCAAAAAGTGGCTTTATAGGCACACTTGGAAAGTGACATGTTTACCTATAGATAGAACATGTTTGAAATTGGTCATGCAGGAAAGTAAGCGAATAGTCATGCAAACCATCAACAAGTTGGAAAACTCTCAATGGGGTCCCTCAGGAACCTGACGTGAAGAAGGGGTCCACTCAAGGGATGTGTTATTTTATAGTGTAGAAGAGATGTATTTTCTCAAATCAATTCAACACCGAGGAATCCTTTTGAAATATGTTCACTTCATCAAGGAATTCAAAAGGAAGAAGAATTCCCCCTTGTGAGGGGAAGGTAAAAGCTGCTTCCTCCTTGAAGGAAAGTTCTCAAGTTATTTCTTTGCAAACCCATGATGAAGGAGATACATTCTGTTAGGTCCAAGTTGAGAATACGATTCTTGAAAATGTTTGCAAAGATTCTCAAGAAAATATTTATTGGAAATGAATACATTTTTTGAAAATCAAAGTGTTATAGAAAAGGTTTTTTTACACAAGAGAGGGACAACTCAAGCAAAGAAGAGAGAAGAAAAGAGCGAAAGATAAATAAACATAAAGATAGCTCACACGAATGACCCGATATTTTGCTCATAAATATATATATATATATAAGTATAATAGTAGTATATAAATGAACTATCATCACCCCCCTACAATATCAAACCATGTGAAAAATGCACGAGAAGACAAAGTAAAAAATTAAAAATTGGGTCAACATGGAAGGGAAGCCTAAATGCCCCCTGTAAGATGGGGTTAGAGAATCAAATAGAATAGATAAAGTGACAGCCAACACTTCTAAACTATTAACCTCATCCAAACAAGAGAAAACAAAGTAAGCATAAGAAAAATAGAACATTAAATTAAAATACTCCCCATGCTTGAACTTGAATCACTTCTCTTGCTCTCCTATTTCTCCTTTTGCAAATATGCCCTTAGATTTGTAGTGTGACTTGTGCAAATACTTGCAAATGATAAGTGGAAAGTTGGAGAAGAATAGCTGTTAAAATGAAAATGGAGGAGGAAGGTTGTTTTTATAGACAACCATTCGAATGGACAGTTGAGATTAATCTTCTAGAAAGATTCCAAGATCAATGTATAGTAATGCATGAGAGGGATGTTATGAAATGGATGGTTGAGATTAAGTCTCAGAGAAGATGCCAAGATCAATGGTCCAGAATTGATGCACCAAGAATATGATATTCTTGGAAAAGCTATGACGCCGATGGCTATAATGCCTGACAGCTATGAAATACATGCAAGACATGCAAACTATGACAAAAATGAATGTTATGACAGGGGATTATGACAGGGCATCTTTTACCAAGTGGTGCATAAATAATTTATTCGAAAATACAGGAAATGGACAAGTGGAAAATAAATAATTTATTCAAATAATTTATTTGAAAATGGAGGAAATGGATAAGTGGACAAATTTTTATGAGAAATCATGATTATTTATTGTTTTCTAACTATAGATGAAAGATGGAAAAATAATTAAATAAATAATAACTTATTTAACTATTGAAGAAGAGGAAGAAATTAGTGACACAATTAGTTTATTTAATCGATTAGGATAGAATAAATAGACATGAATTAATTAAATAATTAAAATTATTTAATTAATGGATGAAAATGGACCGGATAACATAATTAAGTATCTTAATTATGCTAGGACAAAAGTGGCGAGAAATGGAGCTTGTAGGCCTAGGTCAATTTTCAGTGTCTACATTGCCCCCGAAACTTTGCATCATCCCCAATTTATCAAAAATCAAGCACAAACATGGAAGAATGATGATACAAATAGAAGAAGGTTTATGACACAAAAAACCACACCTATATCCAATCACCAACAAGGATGACAAGGGTCATCTAAGAACACATAGCATGATCAAGGGGGAACACATCACAACACACACACACACACCTAATCTAAAGATAAAGAAGAGGCCTCCCCCTAACACTCATCAACCAAGAGGCCATCTACTTCCCACTCTAGATCATCATAGGGGGAAGGAGGATGAGCCTGCAGTGGTGGAATATTAAGGGGAGGAGCTTCTGACCCTCCAAAAAAAAAGCTCTAAGGAAGAAGGCCTTGCAAGGTCTCCTCCACTCGACTCTTGTGGAGCTATGGTCAACAATTTTGTGAAAATCACTAACAAGGCCGAAACTTCATCTAGAGAATTAAACATGAAATTTGTAGGAGTGCCATGTCATACCTCAATGGACAGAGAGGGTTGTGCTCAAGGTTCACTGATGGGATCATCGAGTGACTTGGGAGTGGTGGTGAACTCAAGGGAAGTCGGGGCTAGTTTTATTACTATGATGAAAAAAACCAGTGTAGGACCACCTTGTAGAGAAGGTGGGATCCTCTTACATCCTCTGTTGTTGGGAGGAACACTCTCCACCTTTTTCTCTATTGGGGGATGTGAAATCCCCACAAACGAATCAAGAGGTGCAGAGGAAGAGGAGGAGAAAACAACAACAAATGCTACTGAATTATTTGACATATCTATGGGCTTGGGGAAAGGAGGGATATTTAGAAGGGACATCAACAAGGGTGGCTCCACTGAAAGAGTGATGAACACTTGCACCTTTTTAAAGTCAAGCACACTCACAATAGGAGCTAGAAGTGAGAATGAACTAGATTAAACATAATTAGAGGGGAGGAGAGAGGAGGATGCAATAGGAGGCCCTGAAGCAGGGGCGGTCATCTCCTCTCCCTTCCTTTGTAATGTGGCTTGCTTAGCTATGAGAGCCTTTCACCAATGCCTGCATTCATGTGCAAGGAAGTTTTTGTCACTCTTCGAGCTAGAGAATGGAGATTGCAAAGGAGCAGAAGAATCCTACTCAGCCATTGGAGTGTCCACCACAACTGTTTCTAATGGAGGGACAAGCTCCTAAATGGGAGTAGGAGGAGCGGGTTGAGCGGCAACAAGGGGAGTCATCTCTAGTGCCTCAGCAGTGGGCCTCTTCCCATTGACTACTTTTGGAGTGGAAGTAGTGAGAGGTTGTGGAGGTCAAGACATAGAGGATTCCCCATGGATACCTTTTCCCTTGCCATACAAGTAGTACCAAGGTTTGGGTGGCTTAGTAGGGTGGTCCAAGATCCTAATCTTAGGCTTATGCCAAGCAAGTATCATCAAACTCAACGGATAAAAGCCAAGCATATTCATCCAAAATGCTTCTCTAGAAAGAGGAGTGGGAGAACCATCCTAAGAATGGGGTAGCTTCTCTTTTCCCTTTCGAGAAGGGGAGGTAGCCAATTGTTGTGCTACTTGGAGGGTCAATTTCGGCTATCCCTTGCCCCTAGTCTTATACTTCACATAGTTTTTGTAAATTAGGTTCGTTCTTGGACGGATCAAACCAACCGGGGTGAGCCAAAAATGATCCAATGAGTAACCCCCATGGGACACCAAAGGTTGGTATCCAGTGTCATGCACTACTTTCATAACACCTTCATGGGAGAAATTCAAACATTTATGAATGACAAAGGTGATTCCATTCATTGAAACTAGCCATGAAAGCTAGCGAAGGTATGCCTAACTTCATCCTAAATAGATCTAACTCCATAATAACATCAAAGACTATGTCTATACCCCTAGGTCCTACTAGGACAGACAAAGTTATCGAGCCATACAATTTGAGAGTAAGGCCATCATGTGTGTGGATGATGGAATTCATTTCTTTGTACTCCTTCCTATGCAATGAATTAAGCCAAAATGTCTCTTTTGTAATGACATTCACGTGGCTCATGGGGTCGACTAAGACCACTGTCACAATGTTTCCATTAAGGTGAGCAAGAATGTAGAGGGGAGAGGGCTTGTTATTTAAGGGTAAATCCTATGACATCAATGTCATGTTTGGGGAGCCAGGCACAAGTTGCATGGTATGAGTAAATGTGACCATGTTGACATACACCTCAAGCCGAGTGGTAGAATCAGAGGGATCGATAATCATGTTGGAAAAGTGTGACGAAAATGGGTCTGTGTATAGCTACAACTCACTATTCACTTTCACCACCAATTTTTTTGTATTTTGTTAATGCAGGAGCATCCCAGGTTTCAAGCAATCTTGCATCAACCAAAAATATTTGCGTTCATGTTTTCTTGCATTTTAGTAATTAATTGTCAAGACCCAGTCTTAGTATTTCATACCACATAATACCGCATTGTAGCATTAGAGCTCACAAAGCAGGATATATGATCTTCATTGCAACATCTACATCATATCCAAAATTCAAGTGCTTTGGAGATCCTAGTACGAATCTATCACTAATAGAATATCAATTATAATTGGACAAAGAACATTCACCAACCAGTCTTAGAATTTCAAGTGTGTAGACCTATTCCATAACTTGTGGAGCTTAGGAGACAATTTTTTAAGGATGCACATCCATTGAGGAATCTTTGTTCTAATCCACATCATGTTTTTCCAAGGATCAAAGGAGAATCATATGTTTTGGTTGACCTTCACACATTTCATCAACTTTTGGGTTTGAGACCTCTTGAGGTTGACGCGGACCTTTTGTAGAGTTGGGAATATATATATATAAGCATTGTGTAGTTGCATTAGTGATTGTAATAGAGTGATAGAGAAGTAGGAAGATATAGGAGATAAGGGCTTTGACCCACATTGTATTTATGGGCTTAGCACCATATCATTCAATAATTTGTAAGTTGGAAGGTAGGGCATGTTGCCTATGAATAATTGATCATTATATATATCCATGTGGGATTGTTATTCCAATTCTTTGAGTTTTTGTTGTGTTTACTCTTGCTGCAAGGTTGGACAGTCATATTTTTGGTCCCTCCATCCTTGACTACACCAAGTGGTATCAAAGCAAGATCGCAGACCTTGGGAAAGGAGAGAAGAGTTGAGCAAGGCATTCCATAAGATCTTTGTGTGGACAGATCACCAACTTGAGGTAGCCTACTCGTGTTTGTCAATAGATCACCGACTGTGAGGTAGTTGTAACCCAGGAGCTAAATTGCTGACTTGAGGTAGTTGCACCAAATCCTAGGAATAGATGTCACCGAAGAGAATTCATACTATTGTTAATGTTGCTAGAAAGATAGATGAGATGATGGAAATGATGCGAACAATGAAAGTGAGATTGGATGATGTTGAAGAAGATAGAAGAAAATGCTTAAACCCTAGACCTAATGATGAAAGTGATGAAGATGAAGTTCAAGCTATGGATCTAATGGAAGAAACCTTGGAAGAAGAAGTGTTAGATCAGATGAAGATGTTGAAGGCTATTTCAAAAATAGGAAAGCGACCAAGAATGGAGATTTTGAACTATACCGGTAACCTAAACCTTGAGGAGTTGATTGATTGGATAAATGACATTCAAGAATACTTTGAATATGAAGAAATTGAAGATCTGAAGAGAGTGATATTTTAAAAAAAAATGTGAAAGGACATGCTACAATATGGTGGAAGGAAGTTCAATTGGAGAGAAATAAAAAAGGTAAAGATAAGATTGTGAAATGGGATAGAATGGTGACAAAATTGAAGAACCAGTTTATACCTATGAACTATGAGTTGGAGCTCATAAAGAGATTACAAAACCTGAGATAGAAGGAAAATACTATGAAATAACACATTGAGTAATTTCATCAAATCATCATTAGGACTGGACACAGTGAAGCAAGAAAGGATAAAGTGGCAAGATATATCAATGGGTTGAGGATGAAAATTTAGGAAGAGTTGAGTCTGGTAAGGATGGATTCGGTAGAGGAAGCATATCAGTTTGCATTAAAATGGAGGACAAGCTAAAAAAAGACATGAACAGAGGCAAAGAGGACAAGGAGGTAGATTTTAGAGAGGAAGGTCACATTCTGGAGTAGAAAAACCATATGTGGAGCAAAGGAAAGATAAAGATTCATACCACAAGGAAGAGAGGGATTCCAGTTCATACCATAAAGGGAGAGATGATAGAAATTATTACTACCACAATAGAGGAGCCTACAATTCTTACCGCAATTATGGACACCAAAGATATGTGAAAGGATATGACAAGAGAACTTTTAGAGGAACCTATTTTAAGTGTAGAGGAGAAGGACATAGAGCATTTGAGTGTCGCCAAGAAAGTAAGAAGATTGAAAATCATATAAGAATTGGATATGTGGAGGAAGAACCAATGGAATAACTGAGTTCTAGAGGAAGTCCTGAGAAGGGAGAGTCATTATTCATGAGGAGAGCACTATTCTAGGAGAAAGAAGTACCTATGGAAGCACTACAGAGGAAAAAAAAATTCAAATTAGATGCAAAGTAGAAGGTAAGTGTTACAAAGTTATCATTGATAGTGGTAGCACAATAACCTACTTTCTGAGGAAATGGTGACAAAGTTGAATTTGGAAAGAAGGAGACATCCAAAGCTTTATAGGATAGCCTAGATTCAAGATGAGCACAAGATACTAGTAAGTGAGCAATGTTTAGTAAAATTTTGTATAGGGTCATATCATGATGAAGTACTATGTGGTATTATGCCAATGGATGTATGTCATATGTTTTTGGGTAGACCTTGGTAGTATGATAAGAAAGCTATAAATGATTAGAGAAATAATACCTATACCATAACTCCAATGGAAAGAGAATCACCTTGACACCCTTGGAAGATGAACGTAAAAGTGAAGTATGTGGTACAACTAGAATCAATTTGGCAAATGGAAGGAAATTTCTGGATGGATTGAGACATGAAAACATGTGTTTTGCTTTGATTCCAAGGAAGTGTGGAGCCCTAGATGTAGAGAGAATCACAAGAGGAGAATCACCAGAGAAGGAAGTCACTAAACTATTGAAAAAGTACCAAGATCTTGTATCAAAGAATGTGCTTGATGGATTACCACCAATCCAAAGTATCAGTCATCATATGAATCTTATTTCAGGAGCTAGTTTTCTAAAAAACCCTGTACATCAGATGGAACCAAGAGAGAATGCAAAGCTAAACATAAAGATACATGAACTATTGAAGAAAGGATTGATCAAAGAAAGTATGAACCCATGTGCATTACTGGTTGTACTTGCACCTAAGAAAGATGGAGAATGGAGGATGTGTATAGATTCAAGAGCTATCAATAAGATCACAATGAAGTATAGATTTCCATTTCCTAGGATGGATGACATCATGGAAAACCTGAGTGGAGCAAAGTATTTGACCTAGATAGAACTAATTATTGGATACCATCAGATCAAGATCAGAGAGGGAGATGAATGGAAGACTTCTTTCAAGACAAAAGAGGGATTTTATGAGTGGTTGGTCATGCCATTTGGACTAACTAATGCACCTAGTACATTTATGAGGTTGATGACTGAAGTCTTGAAGAAATTCTTGGGAAAGTTTGTCATTGTTTACTTGGATGATATTTTGATTTTTAGTAAGACTAAGGAAGAACATTTGGAGCACATCAGACAAGTATTTCAAAGGCTAAGAGAAGATAAGTTAATAAACATCAAGAAGTGTAGTTTCATTAAGGAAGAACAATTATATTTTGGATTTGTGATATTTGTGGAAGGATTGAAGATGGACCTTGAGAAGGTTAAAACAATAGTTGAATGGCCTACACTTGTGAACATTGGAGAGGTAAGGTCATTTTATGGACTAGAAAGCTTTTACTAGAAATTCATTAGAAATTTTAGTAGTATTTTCACACCTATGATAGAAACAATGAGGGATGACTATAAGGAATTCAAGTGGACATCAAGAGCATAAAGGAGTTTTGAGTTGTTGAAGAAAAACGTGATAGAAAAATCTATGTTAGCACTACCAAACTTTGATAAGGTATTCCAAGTGGATTGTGATGCTAGTGGAAGTGTAATATGAGCTATGTTAAGTTAGGAAGGGATACCAGTAGCCTACTTTAGTGAAAAATTGAATGATGCTAAGAGAAGATATTCAGTTAATGATTAGGAATTCTATGTAATCATACAAGCCCTGAAGAAGTGGAGATACTACTTGTTACTTAAGGAATTTGTGTTGTATACAGATCATCGAGCTTTATAATATTTGAATAGTCAAGGGAGGTTGAACCAAATGCATATGAGATGGGTAGAATTCTTGCAGAGTTACACATTTGTGTTGAAGCACCAGAGTGGAAAGTCAAACAAGGTAGTAGATGCATTGAGAAGAAGAAGAATTTTGTTGACAGAGATGAGAATTGAAGTATTAGGTTTTGAAGAATTGAAGCATATGTATGAGGATGACATTGATTTTGTGGAGGCATGGAAGGCTTGCAAGGAGCCTGTAGAGATAGATAAAAGCAAATGGTTGGATCATTTCATTCAAGAAGATATGTTATTCAAGAACCACCAGTTATGTATCCCTAGAAGTTCAATGAGAGAGAATTTGATCAAGGAAAAACACTATAGAGGATTAACATGACATTTTGGAATTGATGAAACTATAGCATTGGTGAGTGGAAACTATTTTTGGCCGCAATTGTATAAGGATGTCAGAAAATATGTTCAAAGTTGTAGGATTTTTCAACTTGCAAAAGGAAATAGTCAAAACAACTAAATGTATACACCATTGATCATACTAGAGAGACCATGGGAAGACATTAGCATGGATTTTGTGTTGGGATTACCTAAGACACCAAGAGGATTTGACTCTATATTTTTGGTCATGGATATATTTTCTAAGATGGCCCATTCCATACCTTGTATGAAAACTAGTGATGCAGTACATGTTGTAGAACTATTTTACAAGGAGATTGTGAGATTACATGGACTACCAAAGATTATAGTATCAGACAGGGACACTAGATTCATTGGATATTTCTAGAAAACATTGTGGAAGAAGATGAAGAAAAATTTGAAGTATAGTTCAACATTTCACCCACAGATAGATGGACAGATAGAAGTGGTAAATAGGAGTTTGGGGAACTTGTTAAGGTGTTTTACTAAAGGAAAAACAATAAATTGAGACCTAGTACTATGACAAGTAGAATTTTCATAAAACAATTCAATAACATGAAGCACAAGGAAGATATCATTTGAAATTATGACAGAAAAATAACCCAAAGGAGTAGCAGAGCTAAGAGATATCAGTTTGGAGAATAAAAGGAGTGCAGAGGAAGAATTTTTGTAGTGTTAATGGAAACAATGCATACTAAAATTAATGAGCATTAGGAGAAAATGAACAATGCCTACAAGGTGAAAGAAAAATCTGAAATTATGACAAGAGAATAACCCAGAGGAGTAGTAGAGATAAGAGATATTAGTGTGGAGAATAAAAGGAGTACAGAGGAAGAATAATTTGTAGCATTCATGAAAATAATGCATACTCAAGTTAAGGAATATCTGGAGAAAATGAACAATACCTACAAGGAGAAAGTAGATGAGAAGAGAAGACATAAGGAGTTTATAGTAGGAGAAGAAGTAATGGTATATCTGAGAAAAAAGAGATTTCTGGTGGGGACATATAATAAGTTGAAGATGAAGAAGTTTGGACCTTGTAAGATCATTAGAAAGTTTGATTCTAGAAATGCATGTTGGCCTCCTACAATGATTTAACAACTAATCCCTTAAAGCTATGATTCAAATATTGGACATCTAATCTGAATAGCTATCTTAATCATCATGAAGGTGCATTTAACTTGTCAACCCAGGGATGTAGACTTGAAATGGGTCAACACAGTATGTGCACTAGGAATCCATAGTAGCCATATTCATTCTATAACTAAGAAAGACATAATGATGAAAGTAAATTGCTTGGAAATAAGTATCATAATTGTTGAAAATCAACCAACAACTATACTAAGTTGAAGTGCATGATAGAAATGAAAATCTGAGCAAACAAATAGGAAACTACTCTGTCTGCTTTGGCTACAAGAATAAGCAGTTGCCAGATTCATAACTATTTGCACAAAAAAGTAACAAATAAGGTAAAGGATGGAACTCTCACCAAGTGGGACCCCTTGGATGAGTATCACTAAAATAAAAATGAAAACTTAGATACAACAAACTTATAACGTCATTTAATTCATTGAAAAACATGATTATAATAGAGCAGTGTAATTGTATTACTAAAAAACTAAGAATGTGAGTACAACATCAAATTAATCAACTTTCTGAGGAGGAGCATTCGAGTCTTATTTATAGAAGGAGAAACTACTAACTAACTACCTAGCAAGGCGGTCAACTCCAATAGATTAGGAGGATGCCACTTTATGGAAAGCATAGAAAGTGGAAACGAGGTTATGCATGCATGGAATCTAGTTGAGCCGGTTTGACTTAACATAGATCTAGCATAACAATAGCTCCTATATTCGCTCAACTATTATGACCATTTACAAGGTAGTTACAATCTTCAATTTGAACTAGGAATCTCTATCCATTGAGATTCTTCCCTTCATTGACCTTTGAATGATCACCTTGTTGACCTTATGGAAAACGACTAGCTAGTAGAATATTCCTCATTTTTATAGGCTTCTAATTATATTTGCATGACAACATTAGTACACACAATAATTGCATATATATAACTATCTTAAAGTAACATTCATTAATCCACATGTAAAATTAACATAGATAGTTAATATAGTATGTCAATGTCATTTAAAAGTTACAAAAATTAGCTTATGCCCAATATTTATGGTTTGGAGGAAATAACATGAAAAGGTCAACATCCAAGTATCAAAGTCTGTGACAACAACAACAAATGGATAATAAACTCTATCAAAATTGAGCCATAAATTGGACTTAGCACTCCCTCGAACCTAAGGTTTTGTTGGTCCTCTAGCGGAGGAAGAGTTATTCCTTTGCTTGGTCAATACCCTAAAATCTGAAACTACCAACTATCCTCCATTAGTTCTTGTAGTGTATGAATTGGGGTCCCAATAGAATCCTTGTTTGTTGTCCAACTTGTTTCATCTTTTCCTCTTTGTAGCTATATCACACTAATAATACCTAAAATTTGGCACAAGCCATAATATGGTAGGTGGCTAAAAAGTTAATGGGATAAAAAATTGCCCCTTCATCCTTCCATGTTGTATATATCTATCAACTCTTTTGCATGTTGTAGCATAGTTCTACAGAGAGTGAGGTTCGTCTTGTTTTAACTCATCAGTCAGACTATTCCACCTCTGTGAAAAATATCTCATTACAAATTTCCCTATAGTTTTTTCTACCTTATCATACTCTTTGTAGACTACTTCTTTCACAGGTAGGATCCTACTACTATAGCTTGGTCAGTAAAAAAAAAATTTCCATTCCTAGAAAATGTCTCTTGGGTTTCTAGATTCAGCCCTGATGGGTAGGGGAGTGTTGGATTCTATTTGCCTATAAGTTATAAACTATTTTCCCCAACCTATTTTGTTCTATATCGAGGACACGAATTCCCTTTATTGGATATACCCAATATACAATAATGGATTCAAATCATGATCATGGGACACAACATAATTATGCAAATAGAGTTCACACAACAAATTTTTCACTTTAGGAGGAGCAATCTGATAAGTCTAGAAAAATTCAAGAGGAGTCTCAATGGAAGGATTCAAACCTGAAATGATCCTTGATAATTTAAAAGAAATATTCCTCTCCTTCAAATATAGAGTATAGACCCTTGGAGGAGTCTTGCATTCTAACATTTGAGGTACTAAGGCTACTACATTGTCCACCTTTTCCTTTAAGGCAGTAATTTCTGTATTATTCTCTTCAATCTCTGCAACTTTCCTTTTAATCTCCTCCTTTATCCTATGTTTCTCCTTTTTGCATTCCTCTTCCATCCTTTGCATCTCATTCCATAGGTTCATGGCTACCATGTTCCATGAAAAATCAAAGGGTTTATGTATTCCTACCAAAAAAATTCTTCGCACTAATTCTTGCTCTTCACATGGCACCTGCTAGAGGGATTATGATTGTTCACCCAATTCTGGCTGCAGGGGTTCTTGCTCTTGCTGCAGAAACTCTTGCTCTTTCTCTTGCTACAAGAGCTCTTGATTCTTATCATAGTCTTGAATCTCAACCTGTTCTACAATTGTAGCAAGCTCTGCCAACCTTATATCTGCCTATTCCTAAAAAATGTCCTTTTCATCAACATTCACCTACCCCATTGGGACCTCTGTGTCCTCTTGTGATGTTCCTCAAGGGCTAGGGATTCTCTTTGGGGACACACCAGTGGTTGGCTTAGCTAGTCTTGATTTTCTAGGAGGGGTTTCATGTTTTTCTTTGGCTACAGGAAGAATAGTGTTAGCCTTCTGATTTTTAGAGCTTGATGCTCCTTTTTCTACCATTTTCTTTTTAGATTTTCCCTTCCTCATTTCTTCCTCTTTCTTTTGTGTCCTAGTTTGAATTAGGGTTCTAAGAGGGACATCATCATCAGATTTTGAAGAGGAACTATCTTTTCTTGAATGTTCTACCTTAGAAGAACTAATCTCTATAGTTTGCTTAGTTGTAGGAGGGTTTACACTAGGGATTGCACCATAAGTTGAGGCTCCAAGAGTGGCTTCAACAATGTTCAGTCTCCTACTAACCCTACGAGGTTGAGGAAAAATCCTAGGTTGCAAATGCTTTAGTCTAAATTGATCAATATTTAAAAATTCCTCACAAGTCATATAAGACACATTATGCAGAGATTTCTCTACCAATAATTTGATCAGACAATGGTGGGAGATATAATTATCCCTACCTTTTTGAGTTTCAGTCACCATGATTAAAAGGAGATGATATGACACATTTGGCATGTTCATTCTTTTCCCATACCTCATATGATTCAAGAGTTTGAAGTGCACAGAATGTAGGTTTGATTGGTGGCCTTCACAAGTGATGTACTTCACAATTTGGATAGCTACTTGCTTCCATGGCTCGGTAAGAGAGGTTATCTTCACACCTTGCTTGTCCAAATCTAATGGAGGGTCACCAGGTTTAGTAAATTCAGCCCTAGTTGACCTTGCATCTCTCGTAGCAGGGTAATGTTCACCATCGACAAGCAACCCTGTCACTTCTGCAATCCTCTCTTCAGTAGCTATTACCTCCAACTCTTTTACCATGGTCTTTCCTTCAAACAATGTCTACCAAATTCCTATGCGATATCTTCATTATAACTATCAAGCTTCAAGAAATAGTCTAGCCATTCGCAATTTCTAAATTATGCCAAAGAAGGTGCATCCTACAATACTACATCATGAACTATGGGTTTACTTTGAATTAACTGACCTCCCATCATTCAACTGTCTGCAATCAAGCAAGCACTCTGCAAGGTTTCCCTTCCTACAATCTTTGTAAGAAAGCCCAAATTTCACCTTCCTGCAACACTGTTGAATTCCCAATGTCAATGTCATATAAACTTTACCTTTTTGGTGACTTAGGATTATGACAGAGGCAATAAAGGTAGTAAGGGATAATAAATAAGGATACAATCAAGAAAAATGGTGGTAGTGTGGTGTTATTCTCACACATGCGAGCCGTCACCTCACTTAGAATTCAAATTAGCTCAATTTAAATTTTGCTGACATGGACCAACATGGACTAACACATGGACATGTTATTCACACTCCCCCCAACCTAAAATTGAGCATGTGTCATCACATGTGAGGTGGTAATGATGATTTGATAGGGTAGGGGACAATTACATGCTATGGAGAACATCTACATTAATGTAGAGTAATTAATTAAATGTACGAAAAGATAATTAAGATGTAACAAATTGATGCACAAATACTTGAATTCTTGGAATATTTGTTGCAAAAAATATTGAGGAAGTACTAGTCACCTTTTAAGAAGTCAGTTGAGCAATTACTGAAAGTGGAAATGGAATGAAGTGAAGTTATGGTGGAGTGATGGAAGAGAGAGAAAGGTGGAGATGGATGGGCGGATGGGCAGATTAATGAAGAAGTGGAATCCCACAAAAGTGAAATTATTTATTATTACAATTTACATACCTTGGTTAGCTAGAAGGAGGGACACTAGGCATGCTTCCTTCATTTGTAGGAAGTTTGGGTGTTGCATGCTAAGTGAATTGTTGCATGAATTCCTCCTTGGAAGTTGGCTTGTGATAGAACCTGAGGTGATGACCGTTGACAAGCAACTTAAATCTGACAAGGTCAATGGTAGTGAGTTGAACAAGTCAGTTGGGAAAGACCTCAACAACCTCATATGGTCCTAGCCACCTTATTTGTAGCTTACTAGCATTATCCTAATATCTTGAGTTATAAAGGAGTACCCAGTCAAAAGGTTGAATCTTCTTTTCCCTTATGTACTTATCATTCCATTTGATCCTTTGATTTAGCACTACCTCAGTATGATGCAAGGCTATCTTTCTCATCTCGTCCAAATTATTTAGCTACAAAATTCTATCCTTTTGTTCCTTAGAGATATTCATCCCTAAGTCTAGTGCAGTCCTGAGAGTCTTATGCTCAAATTCAATGGGCATCATAGTTGTCTTTCCATACAACAACTCAAAAGGAGTGAAGCTTGTGGTTGTTTTCCAAGTGGTCTGATAGGCCCAAACAACTTCTGGTAGCCTATTTTCCCAATCCTTCCTATGGACAACCACTGTTTTGGTCAGAATGGCTTCAATTTCCCTATTGGTCACCTCAACTTGGCCATTGACCTGAGGGTGATAAGGAGTATACTTCTTGTGCCTCACATTATATTCATTAACTAGTGTTGTGATAAGGGTTGATGTAAATTGTGCACCTTGATTAGTCACTATCTCCCTTGGAACTCTATAATGAGTGAAAATTTCCTCATAAAGAAATTATGCAACCTTATTATCTCTTGCATGCTTCATTGCTTTAACTTAAACCCATTTGGTTACATAATCATTGCAAACCAAGATATAGGATTTACCATTTGATGGAGGACCAATGGGTCCTACAAAATCTAGTCTCCATTTATCAAATGGAGTGATTACTACCTGAGGGTAAAGGGGAATCTCATCAGATTTGGTTGGCTAGCCCATCCTTTGGCATCTATCACACTTCCTTGTATATTTCCCTACATCCTTGTGGAGTGTGGGTCAGTAATATCATGTGTTTAGAATGTTCATTGTTGTCCTCTTGGCTACAAAATTCCCTTTGCAAGGTTCATTGTGACATGCATGCAATATATCATATGTCTCATCTTCCCTCACACATCTCATGAAATGGTCTGGTCTAGTGTAGAATAAACATCCTGTAATCCATGGGAAATGAAAATTTTTCTCAATGAGCACCCTTCTCTCTTTAGGAGAGAATGAGGAGGAACTCTCCCTATAACCAAATAATTAGCTATGTTAGCATACTAGGGTGTATGCACAATGATGGAAAATAAATGTTCATCAAGGAAAGAGTCATCAATGACTTGATTGTCCTCTGATGTTGTCAGCCTTGAAAGAAATTCTACAACAACATTGTTCTTCCCTGGTTTATCAACAATGGTTATGTCAAACTCCTGCATCAACAACAACCATCTTGCTAGCCTACCTGAGATCAAGGGATTATTCATGAGATACCTAATGGTTGCATGGTCTATGTGCACAAAGATCTGATAGCCTGCTATGTAGTGCCTAAATTTGTTAAGGGAATAGAACACTACCAACATTTCCTTTTTTGTCACTGTATAATTGAATTCAACTCCTTGTAGGTTTTTGCTGAAAAAATAAATAGCATTCTCAATAGCCCCATCTTTTTGTCCTAAGATTGCTCCTATAACATAGTCTGATGCATCTGTATGAATTTGAAAAGGAAGCTCCCAATTGGGACTTTTGAGTATAGGAGCATGAGTTAAAGTTGCTTTAAGATCAAAGAATGCATTGTCACAATCCTCGATCCATTGGAACTCAACATCTTTAGTTAAGAGATTGTACAATGGTGCTTCCATTTTGCTGAAATATTTGATGAAATGCCTATAGTAGCTTGCATGTCCCAAGAAACTCCTGACATCTTTTTGTTTCGCAGGTATAGGTAGATTGGTGAATACCTCAATCTTGGTAGGATCTACTTGAATTACTTGGTGAGAGATGTAGTGTCCAAGGGCTACACCTTCCTGCATCATCATGAAGTATTTTTCACTATTTAAAGACAAATTATGGTCTTCACATCTTTGTAAGACTCTCTTGATATTTTCCAATGCTTCATTAAAATCAGCACCATAGGTAGTAAAATAATCCATATAAATCTTCATGCAATCATGTGAGATATCTGAAAATATGCTAATGAATGCCCTTTGAAAAGCTATAGGTGCATTGTATAAGTCAAATAAAAGTACTGTGTAGGCATAAGTATCCCATGAGTAGGTAAAGGTGGTATTATCTTGATCCTTGGGTGCAATTTTTATCTGGTTATACCCACTAAATCCATCTAGAAAAGATAAATACTTCTTGCCTGCAAGGGAATCCAACACTTGGTCTATGAAAGGAAGGAGAAAATGGTCCTTTTTGGTGGAAACATTGAGTTCCCTATAATCAACACAAAACCACCACTTCCATCCCTTTTTGGGCACAATCACCAATGGAGACAGCCATTGGCTATCTAAAATGGGGTAGATAAATCCTGCATCTAGCAATTTTTGTAGTTCCCCTTTTACAAATTCCCTTAGTGTAGGGTTAATTATTCTTTGTGGCTACCTCACTGGTGTGCAATGATCTATGATGTATATCCTATGAGTGCAGAGCTTAGGATCCAATCCCTTCATATCATCGTAGTCCCATGCAAATGCATGCTGGTGGGTCCTCAGTAAGTTTGTCAATGACACTTGTTGTTCTTCACTCAAATTGTTGTTAATATTGAGATATTTTCCTTCTGACACTTGCACTTGTGTAGTTAACTCTATCATAGCTACTTCACTAATGCTCGGTACCTTGAGTTCATGTGGTAGTAATTTATGAGACATTACTATTGTTGTAGGAAGTTTAGCTATAGGAAGAGTGGGTAGAAGTGTCTTCATTGGACTTGCAGAACTAGATGCATGAGAGGATGATGCTTCATGCACCTCACAATGGTTCTAAATTATTTTAGACAATATTTCATCTTCTTCCTGATGTTGCATGAAAGAAATTCTTCCTAACATCATAATTTGTGCTACAGAATTGACTTCCTTGGCCTCTTCACCAACATGTGGCTATATGGGGTTATCCATATCATGGGATGGTTGAGCAGGAGGGTAGAGAACAAGCTTCTTGGTGCTCTTTCAATTCTAAATGGTCATGTCTCTTGTCTGACATCCAATATAGGCATCTATTGTCGCTAACCATGGCCTCCCTAGGATAATGGGATACCTGCCTAGTGTAGCTTTTGGAGAAAGAATCATGAAATTTGTTGGGTACTCCCAGGAGTCTAGAGTTACCAAAAGATCCTTTAATATACCATTAGGTTTAACAGTGGAACTATTAGCAAGCTATAGGATGGTAGGAGTAGGTCTCATGCTTGCAACATTTAGTTGTTGCAGGATATCCTTAGTCATCACATTTATTGCTGCTCCTAGATCAATCAAAGCATTCTTTATTTGGATCTCATTTATAACAAATCCTACCATAGGACTACCTAGGTCATTGTATTTTAGAATAGTCACTTTCCCAAGCATGATGCTAGCCAATTGTCCCACCACATGAACCGTAGTGGGGTCTTTCTTTTTCCTGCCTAGCTTCTTGAGGCATGCTTCCTTAATTGCTTTGCCATATATGGGAACATCTTTTATGGCCTAAAATAGAGGTATCTTGACACATATATGCTTCAAATGATCCAAGATGCCAAAGGTTGTTTCCTCCTCTTCCTCTTGTTTAGCAATTTTCAACATCTAAGGAAATGGTGGTTCTTGTTCAGTCTATTGGACTAGGACTGGTTCAGGGTTTTTAGGTACACTTGGCTGAATGGGGACATTTAGATGCTCCTCTTCTTCCACATGAAGTTTAGTGATAATGGGTGTGGAAGGAGTTGGAAAAGTAGTTCCTAAACACAAGTGGATGTCACTTACACTCATAGAATATGCAAGAAATTGATTTGGATTAGCAAAATAGACTGGCTACTATTGTGGTTTGTTATTTGGGTTAGGTATGGGTTGAGCTGGTAGCTAAATTCTAGGTGTGTTTGAACTTGAACTAGTAGGAGGAGGCATTATAGCAGGTTTTCAGGGCTAAGAAGGTGGTTGCATGTAATTGGTTTTCTAGTTTGGCCATTGTAGTCCTCCCATCCATTGATATTTTTTCTTTCAGTTTCCTAGACATGGCTTCCAATTCCCTTTAAACTGTTGCCAATTCCCCTGAGGTTGTTGCCACTAGGGTGGAGAGTTTTGGTGATTAGGCTAGGTATTTGGAGGGTTATTCCAAGGTTGTGGTGGATATCCTCCATAGTTGGATGGATATGGGGGCTTCCATTGATTACCTGATGCATAAGAATTAAAATAAGGTCCAACAAAGGATAATGGACCTGGTGGAATACCTTATCTTGGAGCCCATGGTCTCCTTTGTGAAATGTAGTAGACTTGATCATCATCACCCTAGATTGGCTTGAACTTAGGTGGGATCTTCTTACTATCAATGTTAGCTACCACTTTGCATTTGTAGTCCTTCTTTTATCTACAATGGAGGAAATAATCTACCAACATTTCCTTTGCCTCCTCTTGTTTCTTTTTTTCTTGAAGTGTATCTAGCTGAGTAGCTAGATTGTTTATGATGTCCTGCTTGAAGTCTAATAGCAAGTGAGTAATCTCCATCCTTGAAAATCCATTGGTAGATGACTTACCCATCAAGGATTGGTAAGTTCTCCATTTCTTTGAAGCTACCCTAGAATCGTTCTGACATATCTTCTTGATATCATCCCAAGGGACTTGGGTGATATCTCCTCCTCCCATCAGGTCTAAAACATTAGTACAACTATCATTAATCCCTCTTAGGAGGAGCATATTTTTTTATTCTTCATTGAGTGTATGGTGTGGAGATTTTTGTAGGAAAAATAGAAACCTTGAAATGTAAACCTCCAGACTCTCATCTTCCTTTGGCTGCATCCCAAAAATGTCATCTCCCCTCATGTCACTACCCCTACAATATTCCTTGTACTTCTCAAGGAACTTTGTCTTCATGTCATCCCAAGTCTCCATAGTATTTATTCCCAGACTCATAAACCATCTTAATGTAGTCTCTTTCAAGTGGTAGGGAACAACTTAAGCCTATAAGCATCAGTGGTATAGTCATAGCTTCTGTAGAGGATATCAAACTCAAACAAGAAGGTATCAGGGTCTTCTATGACAAGTCCATAGAACTTAGGAAGGACTGCAACAGGGATATTTTTGAGGTTGTCAACTTCATTCTGATGAGATATGGGGAAAGGAAAGGCTGGTTGGTTAGGTCTATTTATATTTTCATCACCCAGGCCTGCCTGATGGAGTTCCAAAACAATGAGATTCTCAATTTGATTGTGGTCTTCAAAGGAAGTGTCAAAGCTGGTTAGATTGGGAAATGCACTAGAAAAAGGGTGTGCTTCTTCTTCTTCTTCTTCTTTTCTTGGCATATTTTGATGCTCAACTAGTTGGAATTGATTAGGGTTATTAGGAAGGAATATCCTATGAGCATCTCTCCTTCCTCTATGCTTACAGTATCAACTCAATATCAGCCAACTCACACAAAGAATTGGAAAAAGAATAGTGGATCATTACTTTCCTAAATGAGGGGTATACTAAGAACAAACTTCCAAAAATACTACAATAGGAAAGAAACTATCAATGACTCTAAAGAAATCCAGTGCCAAAAATATTGGCCTCCTACAATGATTTAACAACTAAGCCCTTAAAGTTGTGATTCAAAGATTGGACATCTAATCTGAATTGCTATCTTAATCATCATGAAGGTGCATTTAACTTGTCAACCCAAGGATGTAGACTTGAAATGGGTTAGCATGATATGTGTACTAGGAATCCATAGTAGCCATATTCATTCTATAGCTAAGAAAGACAATGTTGAAAGTAAATTTCTTGGAAAGAAGTATCATAATGTTGAACATCAACCAACAACTATACTAAACTAAAGTGCATGATAGAAATGAAAATCTGAGCAAACAGATAGGAAACTACTTTGTCTGCATTGTCTACAAGAACAGTCACATAATGGAATTCTAGTTATTGTAGGAACAAAAAATTGCTAGATTCATAACTATTTGCACAAAAAAGTAACAACTAAGCTAAAGGATGGAATTCTCACCAAGTGGGTCCCCTTGGATGAGTATCCCTTAAGACAAATGCAAACTCAGATGGACCAAAATTATAACTTCATTTCATTCATTGGAAAGCATGATTACAATAGAGCAGCGTAATTGTATTACTGTAAAACTAAGAATGTGAGTACAAAATTAGATTAATCAACCTTATGAGAAGGAGCATTTTAGTCTTATTTATAGAAGGAAAAACTACTAACTACCTAGCAAGGTGTTCAACTCCAACATATTAGGAGGATGCCACTTTATGGAAAGCATAGAAAGTGGAAAGGAGGTTATGCATGCATGGAATATGGTCAAGCTGATTTGACTTAACATAGATCTAGCATAACAATAGCTCCTATATTCACTCAACTATTATGACCATTTATAGGGAAATTACAATCTTCAATTTGAACTAGAAATATCCCTCCATTGAGAGTCTTCCCTCCATTGGCCTTTGAATGATCACCTTGATGACCTTTATGGAAAACGACTAGCTAGAAAAATCTTCCTTAATTTTGTAGGAGTCTAATTATATCTGCATGACAACATTAGTATGCACAAAAATTGCATATCTATAACTATCTTAAAGTAACATTCTTTAATCCACATGTAATAGCATGTCAATGTCATCTAAAATTTACAAAAATAAGCTTATGCCCAATGTCTATGG
The DNA here is from genome assembly GCA_007258455.2 of Sequoia sempervirens. Taxonomy (NCBI): domain Eukaryota; kingdom Viridiplantae; phylum Streptophyta; class Pinopsida; order Cupressales; family Cupressaceae; genus Sequoia; species Sequoia sempervirens. The sequence goes on from VDFB02017779.1 coordinate 63,249, forward strand.
TTTGGAGGAAATAACATTAAAAGGTCAACATCCAAGTATAAAAGTCTATGACAACAACAAGAAATGGATAATAAAATATATCAAAATTGAGCCATAAATTGGACTGATCAATGCATATGAAGTGGAACTACCTGAGGAATATGGCAGATCACCTATATTCAACATTGCAGATCTATACCAGTATCATGAAGGAGAGTCACCAGAGGACAAAGGAGTTGGTTTGCTAGACTAGATAGCACATCATCTAGAGGAAATTGAGGAAATTTTAGATAGTAGAGTTGGATGTAGTACCAGAGTAAGGCAATACAAGGAATATCTAGTCAGATGGAAAGGAATACTAGAGGAAGATTCATCATGGATTTCCCAGGCTGAGGTGGACCACATTGGTTTTCATCTAGCCATAGGAAAGTGAGAGGCTCACTTTTCTTCAACCTCAGGTGTCTGATGCAAAAGCATCCCAAGTTTCAAGCAATCTTGCATCAACCAAAAATATTTGCATTCATTTTTTCTTGCATTTCAGTAGTTAACTCTCAAGACCCAGTCTCAGTATTTCATATCACATTATATTGCATTGTAACATTAGAGCTCATGAAGAAATATATATGATCTTCATTGCAACATCTACATCATATCCAGAATTCAACTGCTTTGTATATCCCAGTACGAAGATATCACTAATAGAATATCAACTATAATTGGACAGAGAGCATTCACCAACTAATCTTGGCTTTTCAAGTGTGTGGACCTATTACATGACTTGCCAAGGTTAGGAAACCATTTCGTAAGGATGCACATCCATTGAGTAACCTTTGTTCTAATCCACATCATGTTTTTCCAAGGATCAAAGGAGAATCTTATGTTTTGGCTGACCTTCACATGTTTCATCAACTTTGGGGTTTGAGATCTCTTGAGGTCGACACAAACCTTTTTCAGAGTTGGGAATTGATATATATAAGAATTGTGTAGTTTCATTAGTGATAATAGTAATAGAGTGATAGAGAAGTAGGAATATATAGGAGATAAGGGCTTTGACCCGCATTGTATTTCTAGGCATAACACCATATTAGGGAATGTTGCTTGTGAATTATTGATCATTATATATATATATATCTATGTTGGATTGTTATTCTAATTCTTTGAGTTTCCATTGTGTCTACTCTTGTTGCAAAGTTGGACAGTCCTATTTTTGGACACTCCATCCTTGATTGTTCCATTTGATTACTTCCATCAAGATGAATAGTATTGTCCTCAATGTGGTCTTGTATCTCATAAAGCAAGCACATACAATGTTCGGTATCATGTCTGTTAACTCGATGGTACTGATAGAAGGTATTTAGATCGTACCAACTAGGGAAAGGTTCCTTGAGAGGTTTCAGTTTCTCCAAGGTTATGATCTTATCCTTCAACAACTTCTATAGGATGGAAGAGTAAGATTCTGTTAACTTTGTGAACTTTTTGTTTCATCTGAGGCTATTATCATTCATAGTGGCCACTGCATTTACAACAACCTTTCCTTTTCTAGAGATTGATACAATGGAGTTCCTTTCTGAATGGGAGCATGAGGATGATCCATTGAACTGAACTATCATTTTTTGATACTCTCGTAATGTAGCACACAAATACATGAAAGAAGGATATTTCATAAGGGAAAATTTATCCTGCCAAGGTCTTTACAAGCTCCCTATGAACACCTTTTGTACGTTAGAATCGGATAGTGGATACGAGATTTTTGAAAAGAGCACTTGGTATCATGTTATAAAATTAGTAATATTTTTGTTTTCACCTTGCTTGTATCAGACGAGATTCAAAAATGTCATCTTTGATCTAATGTTGGCTTGGAATTGTCGAAGAAACTGGTTTACATGTTGATCAAATGAGAAAATGGAATTATCGAGTAAAGAATAGTACCATTCAAGTGTTTTATCCTTGAGAGATCAAGGGAATAATTTTTCCATCAATGCATTGTGATGGAAAGAATCTGTACATAGGGAATTAAAGGTATACACATGCATTTGTAAGTCCCTTTGTTGCCATATTTTTTGAATTTGGGAGTGTTTAAAATTGCTACTAATAATGGGCTATGTAAGAAAAAGGGTTGAAAGATAGTTTGGGTAGGGGCTTGGGAGGGACTCACTAGTTGGATTCTCATCTTACCCATATTATGAAGAAGAGTATTTAGAATAGGGTCTAGTGCAACCTCCTCTAGAACCACCACCGAAGCCACCTCCAGAACCACTAGTGTGACCACCACCAAAACCACTGCCAAAGCCACCAACACTAGTGGGGCCTCCACCAAAGCCACCTTCACTTCCGTAGCCACCACCATGGTCTCCATTGAAACCACCTCTACTAGCACCACTTTTGTCACTAAAGCCACTATTACTACCAAAGGTCCCTCCACTCAATCTTCCAAAACCTCCACCACCATATGTGATAGGAGGGATGAAACTAAAACCCAAGGATATTCTTTTTTATTGATAGTTTTAGATCCCTTAGAGACAGAAGGGATGTTGATCAATGGGACTGTATCAACCATGTACGCAGATGTGGGAGACATAGAATTTCCTAGCTGTCTCTCATGGTCCTTGAAAGTGGCCCCTTTCATAATGTTAAGATTTTTTGGAGAAGCACATGCTTTTGTTAGACTAGAGAGACTAGAAAGGAGTTTTATGCCTATTTATTCTTTCGCCACCATACAATTTATTTCACTGATAAGTCACCTAGTCCTTTGCTAAGGATAGAGATACATTTTGAAGGAATGTGAATGAACTCATGCTTATCTATCGACAATGGTGTAGGAGATGCAAGAAGAGTGGGGACATGGTCAGTCTCATCAGAGATCCCTACCTCGCCCTTGACAATTACTTCTAAAGACCAATGACAGATCCAGCAAAGAGGCATGTAGAGAAACTAGTAGTTATCTTTGTCCTCTCCATCAAAATTTGTCATATACTTCTCCTAAAAATATACACAGAGGTTATGGACTGGGTTGTGATGCTCATAAACCTTCACAACACTTAGGGGCATAACGATAACAAGGTACAAGGGAAAAGCCTCAACACCAATGAATGAGCAAACATTGGTTCATGTCACATTCACCAAAAAAGTAAGAGAGGGAGACCAACCATGTCAAGGCCCCAGGTCATGGAGAGACAAGAGAAAAAGGTTTCCCTAACTTATCTCACTCTAAAGGAATGTTTTGGGAATAGGAGATCGAGAATGATGAGGACTATAAGGTGCCTCAATCACTCTATAGATCTAAACTTTAGTTTGGGCTAGATGAGTTGGTTTTTGGAGTCGTTACTATGCCTCATACAACTCTCTATCTGAGGATGGCAACATAGCTTTGGGATGTTAGCATGGCACACTGGCATCCATATAGTCAGAAAATAGTGGACACAACACAAACTACTGAAAAACAAACTGACAACCTAGCTAGTAAATCTAGATGGTAAAAAAAGAATGAGGAAGTGTAGGAAATAAATACCAAACTGATAAAGAAAATAAACAAGAACTAGGGTAACAAAGATAATCTAACCAAAATGCATGTTCGCTAGCTAGCTCCACATTCTCTTTCACCTACACACAAGGAAGGGGAAAAGTTTTAGGGCTGTATAGGGGCTTACCTCAATTAGACCCCAATTTTGGTGTTTCCACCTCCACGAACAACTAGATAGAAACAAGATAGAAATATGCAATAAATAAGTAAATAAAGAAGGAATGCAAATAACACTACAAAATAGTAAATAGCTACTCAACCAAATCACAAAGGAGAGGAGAAAAATGTTACCACCTCCACCAAGAGCTCACTAGCCAATGTAGGAGAAAGAAGGATTGAACAATCACCACAACCTCGATCATGATGAAGAGAGGTCTCATGAAACCTCAAGCTCACGCTACAATGGCTTGCTTCACACTTACTTTACGAAGTCAAGAGAGTGGTGTTGTTGCAATCAAGTGTTGAAGTGTTGTTGAGGGTGAAGTGAAGGTTTAGAATGCTTGAGAATACAAAAAGAGATGAGTTGAATGAAGAAGGAATGAATTTGAAGGGCGAGAAGGAAGAATCTTCCATTTTCAGGGTCAGTTGGTTGAAGAGGGATGTTACAAATTGAATCCAATTGAAAGTGTAACGCCTCTGCCAACTTCAAATGTGGGAATCTGTCAAGGACATAAGGGTGCCATGTGGACATCTAAGCACCACACACACATCCCCAAAAAATATTCTTCTACTAACACAAAGGACAGATTCCAAGTGGAAGGAAGGCAACTTACTGATGTGGAATTTCTCTTTCAGATTTGGTTTTCTAAGGTGAGGATGTGTAAAAGGGGAATTCGTGTAAGGGGTGAAAATTCAATCCTATACACCTATAGAGGCATCAACACCAAAGCCAAAAATAGGGACACTCTAAGTCTTAGGTGTAGAGTAGCTAAAACCCAAAGGAACCTTATTTACTTTAATAATATTAATCTACTCAGGTATAGAGTTGATATTAGTAGCAGGACTCATATTAGCTATACACATTGACACGCCAAGAATCAAGACATTCATATTATTTTCAGTGATATTCTAGCCATGATCTTGAGTGAAAACCAAGTTAGAGGTGTATGTGAGGACATGGATATCTACAATGTATGCTATCCCCCGAAGATGCTCTATGCCTCCCCGATCCTTACCCAACATAGTTCTTAATTGCTCAATGCCAAGAGGCACTTGGGAAAAGTTATCATTGTGTGCCATGAATCTCTCAAGTTCCTTGAGTCTCATATCCAAGGAATATATTTTCTCTATAGGAACCTAGAGAGAAACATCATCCTCCACATAAGACATAGAGGGTGATGCAGTCAAGAATTGGCAATCCACAGGATTGTCAATTCTTGTAGCAAAAACCCACATTCTATTTTTCTGAAAACTATTAAATGGAGAACACAAGAGTTAATAAATATGATATTTTATTTGTTTCTAGAATAATTTCAACCATAATGTATTACAAATCTTCCCCATTCTCCAACTTTGTCATTCCAACAACACTCACCTACAGGAAAACACTTACAAACTTCATATTTTCTGAGAAACACCTACAAGAAAAAAAATTAGATTATTTCTCCCTATGAACATCAAAAAGCATCAACAACACACATTTTTTGACATCAAATCCTCTCCTCTATAGAAAAAATATCATTTTTACACCTTCTATGCATCCATTTTCGTATCCAAAAGCTTCTTTTCATATTGCAAAAAAAAATTCACTTTCTATCTATTACTACTCTCTTACTCTTAAAAATATTCTAAAAATGTTTATGGGTTTTATGCAGCTCTTTCCTACATTTTTGGAATATTTTGAATTTCTTTATTTCATTACAATATGAGAAAGTTATCCCCAATTTACTAAGACTAGGTCTCATAGTTACGACCTAGACAATCTTCCCCCTCCCCAAAATGTCAGTCAAACATCTATAATACTCATTACTCCTTCCTGGGCGTAGGTGTCGTGCACTCAAATTTGTCATTTTATTCAATATATTTATGTCCTCCCAAGGACCAACCATTGTCCCAACTTCAAAATTATTTACTTCCACATATCTCTTTATCTTGTCTACATGGAAATCAACTTCAATAGTTTTTTTACAAAACTCATAAGAATGAGATAATACCTCTATTTTTGTTGTTGCAACTTCTTTTCCCATGCATGTAACTTCATTTTTTTCCACTTCTACATCTTCATCAAGATGTATATTAGCTACTACTTCTTTCTTTTTGTCATTCTCTTCTTCATCCTCTTTCATGAGGCTCTTTTCTTTTTCGTTGGCACCATTTGTAGGATATTCTACTACATGTTATACAATTTTATCCACTTCTCTTGCATGTAAATAATCATTAACACAAGTAAATGATACCTCTTTTTCTGTTGAAATATCACTATCTTCTTCAACCTCATCAATTTCTACACCTTCCAAGTCCTCTATTACAGCTTCCTTCCCTTCATCTCCTGCACACAAATCATTACTTGCAAACTTGTTATGAAAAGAACAATGGAACTCAACTTCATCTATTTTCTGATCTTTCTAAAATATAACTTTCTTCATTCCTAAAATTTCCTAAAGGGCATCCAATCTTACATCTATCTTCTTCAACTTTGCAATGAGCTTCTTTTCTCTAACTTTTTCCCAATACTCTTCCCAAAATAACTTTATCAAAGGTATTCCAATGACCCATCTTTTCTTCTTTTTCAAAGTCATTTTTAGAGACTCACAAGTCCCTCTACAATTACAAAAACTCCTTCCAATAATCTCTCTCACACAACTATACTCTACCCAATAAAGGCTCAAGAAGATGCTTCCTCTACCTAGCTTCTCTCAATGGAGGAACTCTACACCTTCTATCTAGAATTATCTCCATTGGAAGTATAAGAGAGGGGGACCAACCATGTCAAGGCTCCAGGTCATAGAGAGTAGAGAGCTGCCCTAACTTACCTCACCCTAAAGGACAAGGATCAAGAATGAAGAGCACTATGTAGTACTTTTGTTACTCTTCAGACTTGAATTTTAGGTTTGGGCAAGGAAAGCTGGCTTTTGTAGTTGGTATTGCACCTCAAACAACTCTATATTTGAGGAAGCAACACGGTTCTGGGACAATAGTGCACCATGTTGGCATCTCTCTATTGCGCTAGCGTCCATACGGCTAGAAAACATGAAGTGTAGTAAAAACTACCCAAAAACTTATTGATAGCCTAGCTATTTGATTTTGATGGGAAAAAAATAATAAGAAAGTATAGAAAATAGAGATAGAGATGATAAAGCAAGTAAATAAAAGCTAGGGTGATGAAGATAATCTCACAAAAGCACTAGTTTTCTATCTAGATCCACGCATATATCCACCTACACACAAAAAAGAAGGGGAAAATCATTGGGGCTATATAGGGGCCTACCTCGGTCAGACCCCCATTTTGATGTTTTCACCTCCATAGATAGCCAAAAAGCAACAAAGTAGAAAGTAAAGATTATTGAACACTACAAAACAATACTATGCTACTCTATCAAATCACAAACGAGATGAGTGAAGCATTACCACCTCCACCCAAAATTTCACTAGCTAATGGAGGGAGAATGCAAGGAATGGACTTGGCAAAGTCACCACAATTTTAATGGTGATGAAGAGAGGTCTCGCAAGACTCCAATCCCACACTTCTATGGCTTGCCTTACAGTTGCAATGTGGAGTTGATGGAGTTCCAATGCTAATATAATGCTCATAATGAAATGTTGGAATGGTGCTTGAGAATGTGAAGAAGAGAGATTGAATGTGTAGAGAATTCCCAAAAATATGAAGTGAAAGTCTAGAAGATGGAATGAATGAATGAATAATGTTTTTGAAGGTGATATGAGAAGGAATAAGCCATTTTCAAGTTGGATGGTTGAAGAGGGACATTACAATTTGACCACAATCAGCTGTGTAACACCTCTACCAACTTCAGACACAAGAATCCATCAGGGATGGCAGCACATTGCACAAACATCTATGCACCATGCTTGTGTTCTCAACATATATCCTCTCACCGACACATAGGACAAATGCCAAGTAGATAGAAGGCAAGTGGGTGATGTGGAATTTTTCCTTTGGATTTGATTTTCTAAGGTGATTGTATGTGAAAGAGGAATTTTCCCAAGGGGTGAAAATTCACTCCTATACAATTTTCCCCCACTTTAGCAAGCATGAGTATTGATGAGTTCTTGGTAAATTAGATCAAAGAATTAGAAATGTATACCTAAACCATTGAGGAAGCCGACCATGATTTGGTAAACTTGAAAGTGTAAGGAAAGAAAATGACTCCACAGGTACTCTCCCTAGGGAGTTTCAAACAAAAGGAATCCATAGCTCCATAGAACCATGAAGTTGCACAAAATGAACCAAAGGCCCTCAGACTAATGATGCACAAATCCCGCAGGATGCAAGTGTCTCATAGGCTCATAGACTTGCAAGAAGGAAACCCACAAGTTCTCTCTCATGAAGGAACCCTAGTGAAGTAAGCACCTTACAGGTCTAGAGATCTACAAGAAGGAAACCCCCAAGTTCTCTCTCATGAAGGAAGCCCAGATGTAAGGGGAATCTATAGAGTCAGACTGGAAAGCTGCTTCACAGGCATATCTACAAAGCAACATGTTAATCCACAAATAAAACATGTCAAAAAACAAAAAGTAGCCACATATGTAAACAAGTAGACAATCACACACATAGTCAAAAAATTGGAAGGCTTTCAAAGGGGTCCCTCAGGAACCCTTCAAAAGAAGAGGGGTCCACTTGTTAGAACTGTAAAATTTTGAATAATTTCACAAGTTTTTCATTCCCCTCGGTCTCCAAATGAGTCCTCACCATTAAATACAAGGGCCATTCTTCCAAACATTTTGCTCACATTTTTCCTTGTAGTCCCATGAAATCTTTCTAGGTCTAAGTATTTCACATAATAGTTCATATCGGCATGAGACTATCAAGGTCTCCCCACCCCATAATGCATTTTGTTTATATACACTTGTTGTTGCCTATCGGCAAGACCTCAGGGATGTCACAGCGATCAAAATTTACCTACAAGCACCTATTGATAGGACATTTTCATTGTCTCGGTGACTCAAAAGGATTATTTTCGGCTAGACAAAGACTTTGGGGTGAGGTCTTACCGATTGCATTATGTCTCAATGACTAGCACACAAAATGATGTATCGGCAAGAGTTATGTCTTCGGTATGTGGTCTCACCGAATGGGTCATGTCTCACTGACCATGTGCACATGGACATACTTCGGCCAAATGAATGGTATTCGACATGAGGTCTTGGCGAGATCTTATTGTCTCACCGACCGATGACAGAAGGAGCCTATAGGTGAGAGTCTTTTCTTCGGGATGAGGTCTTGGTGAATTTGAATTGTCTTACCGACTGGCGATAAGGATATACACTTCGGTAAGACTAAAGTAAATCAGAGTAAAGTCTTGGCGAGTGCATCGGGTCTCGCCGACATTGCACAATGGGATTCTACCAAGGTTATCAGGGTGAGGTCTCGCAGTCTTGCCAATCTGCATGTCATGCTGACATATTGTTTCATCGATGAGAGAATGGTATTGTCACGGCAACAAAATGTGAACTTAAGGAAATTTCTCGGTGAGACATGAGGTATCTATGGGACGTCTCCCCGATATCAGAATGTTACAGTGACCCACATGAGACAAAAGAACACATCTCAATGAGACAAAGTATTGTCTATGAGATGTCTCCTTGACTCCATGGGTCACAGTGAAACAAAAGGATCAAAGGGATATCTATCGATAGGACTTTGGACTTTAGCATAACTACAGGATGTCACGGTGAATATTTGGCGAGTATTAACAAAAGGCTTGATACATTTGATTGCTGACATGTGAATGTGAAAGGATGTCTTTTCAGATACAAATGTATAAATATCCATTTTTTATTGTAAAAAGGAAAGAATAATTATATTAGATACAGTAGATAGATTAGAAATGGACATAGTAGAATAAAATTTTCAGATCAAAGACTATGATGCATAATTTCAAATGGAGATTTCAATGAAAATCAGTTGATGTGGCGGTTCATTTCTGGTGTCAATTGTCTGTTGTGCTTATTGAAGGTATTTTTAAAGTTGTCTCTAGGGTTGGCTTTTCTAGTTATTTAAATTGGTATAACAAGTTTATATTTAGTTTATTAGTGCACATTTGTTGTATCTATGTGGTTAATTAACTGGTTCTTTCAAGGGGGGATTAAATCCTTTTGATTAATCACAGTAATTAGGGAAATTCATCTAGATCATTAAGAAGAGCTTAGTAATCACAGTCTTGTATGTTTATACAAGTTATAAACAAAACATATGCCAAACAATTTGAGTGTTCTCTAGAAATAAGTTTCCCATTTCTATTTCATCTAACTCCGCATACCCAATAAGGTACTAGTCTCTACATTTCACCATTTAGATTCATTCATTTTCTTTACATCTGTTAACTGAACATATTAGGTTTTAGCTTTGAATATTTCTATACAATTTATACCAAATTTAATTGTATTTGTCCACTCCCATCTGCCATTGTGGGAAAAACATTTCAAGAGAGATAAGTACATTAAGTATGCTTCATTCATATAGGTACACCCGCCTAGGTCTAGCAACACCTAAAGAGTAGAAAGATTAAATCATTTGGCTTTGTCTATTACCCTAACGCATACCAAGAGATTGGCAGCCTCTTGTGGCATTTTGCCTACATTTTTGAGAGCTAACAAATTGGCGACTCTACTAGGGAATTAACTCAGAATTTGTGCCTTAATCATAGAGTCAGAAATCCTAAACAGACTCCATTGGGAATAACAAGGAACAATCTTTTCTCACTTTTAAGAAAGTGAGTGGCAACTCTGGTAAAAAATTGCAACATGAATGGAAGAAGATCTCAATATAGGGGAGGTCATACTGGAGCCCTTGCTGGTAGTAGTAAGTCAACACACAGGGATGATAGGGTTGATAAGGGTAAAAGGATAAGTGAGGACATGTGCATGATGAATAAAGAAAAATCATCAATACCACATGGTGAAACATATGACCGTTATGATGCATGGAGAGATAATTCAAGTGCAGAGCCTTGTACCCCGAAAGATCAAAGAAATCCTTTTTATGATCCTCAAAAATAGGCAGAGTGGCATGCTAAATTTGAAGCAGAGGGACTCAAATATCAACTAGAATGTGAACAAAGAATGGAGGGTAACCAAAGTGAGCCTATTGATCATGAAACTCCTCAAGATGATTATGACTCTTTAACTTATGAGGAAATCAAGGCATGGTTTGAATCTCAGAGAAAGGAGAGAGAAGAATAGGAGAAAGCCTAGATGATACAAGCAATAAGAGATTTCAAATTGTAGAAAGCTCAAAATACTATTCAGAAATCCAGTTGCCCAAAGTATGTACCACCTCATAAGCAAGGAAATCATAGTGCAGGGCCTTCTGATCCACCAAGGGTTCCTCACAATCAGATAGGGAATCAATACAGATAGCCAAACCATCCGCTGCATATTCCCTCACAATATACAAATATTCAGCCACCTCATGGTCAACATTATATCCCATAGCATAATACACAATTCAATAACCATATGTACCAATATCAACATCCACCAAACCCTCCCCCTCATTAGTATACAAAAATGATCAGACAATTTGATTTGGTAGGGTTTCAATTATGCCCTTACCCTATGGATGGTAGTTGGAGAGGTCTGGTGCCTAAGTTTATAGGGAGTAGTGCAATTTTTGTTGAAGATCATTTAAGGAGTTTCAATCCATTCATTCAAGATTTGGATGTACCTTATGAAGATTTACATATGAGGCTATTCATGATGTCGCTTATTGAAGAAGCTAGAGATTGGTTCAATAGCCTAACCACAACCTCTATTGATTCTCTCCAAATATTTCAGGACCAATTCCTCGAGCCATATGGGAATCAAAGTGCACCTGATGCTGCTCTTCATGAATTGATGTGAATTCAAAAAAATCGGAATGATTCAATTTATGATTTCAACCAAAGATTCAATAAACTACAGAATAAGATACCTCCTGGATCAAAATTACCAGACTCTATAGCATTGGGTGTTTATTTGAATGTGTTCGATCCTAAAACAGGGTATGAACTGAGAAATAGATTCCCAAGAGACTTGGCTGAAGCCCAGAAGATGGCATTAACAATTGAAAACAATAGGAGGGTTGCTGGGATAATTGATAAAAGAGACAATCATAGGGCTCCCCAACAAACCAATAATTATCAATATAAACAAGAGAACACATACAAGAATGAAAGGCCTAGGTTACATGACATGCCTTATAACACAAACTGGAAAGATGGGAAACTTATAATGGATAGGCCTAGAAACAAAGAAAATCCTGATCCATTGAGGAAGAAGGGAACCTATATGGTAAGTAAAAATTATTTCTGTGAAGTTTGTGATAAGCCACATTCCCCAGATTATTGTGTTGTATCCCAAAGAATGCAAGAAGAAGGAATGTTGATGGGAAACATTAGAGAAGATCACACAGTGTATTTGACTTCAAATACTTTTCACCATGTTGAGGAGAAATACTCATCTTCAGAGGATGAAGGCTATGAGTATGATGTTTCAAATCAAAAATACAATGTCCACATGGCTGAACAATAGATCCTTTTTGACTTTGAAGAAGATTATACAGAGCCACATTCTATTGAAGTACCTACTCAATGTAGTATGAGGAAACTTACTAAAGATGAGATAGAGAGATTAACTGTTGCTGCAGTTGAAGAAGCAAAGAGTAAGTACTAGTTAAGAAATAGGACAATAAATGAGAAGGAAGGTGTCCCCAGGGGAATCTTTATGAAAGAGCAAAAGGAAACACAAGGAATTGTGAAAAAGGTAGAAAATAAACAACATGATGAAAGTAAACAGAAACCTGTCCAAAAGTAGGAAGTTAAATTGCTACACAAAGAAGTGCAAAAGATTGATCAAAAGGAAAGAGACACATTGGAGTAGAAGAAAATGACTAAGGCAGAAGGCTCCTCTTTTAATTTCACTCAGGCTTTATCTTAGGTGAAAATGTCTATTCCACTACTTGAAATGATGAAAATTAAGGAATATAGAGATAGTACTATTCAATTGATAACAAATTTTGAAAATAAAGTGGCTACTAAGGTAGTTAGTAGGCAAGAGAAAGTAAAAATCCCAGACATCTGCTTCAGTGATGTATTAACAACTCCCCTGCAAGTTGATCCTTTTTTCACTACATTACTCATAAATAACAAATTATTGAGGAATTGCATGATAGACTCTGGTGCTGCCATAAATATTATGCCAGTAGGAGTTATGAAGTAGCTTGGCATGTGGGTTGATACTAATGAGGGAAAGTGCTATGCAATGGATAACATACTTGTTCCTGTGGTAGGTGTTATGAGAGATGTTGAAGTTAAACTGGCTGCTTATCCACATGTGGCTTATAATATAGATATAGCAGTAATTGATACCCCTACTCAGTTTGGGATGCTTTTATCAAGACTATGGACAACAGCAGTTGGGGGAAATGTCTAGTTTGATTTGTCTTATGCAACTATTCCAGTGAATGGTCAGGAAGTCAAGTTGTATAGGGAGCCAAGGATGAACCAGGTTGTTGATTGTGTACCTCTAGATCAAATCAATTGCTTCTGTGATGTAGATTTAGGAAATTTCAATATAGAACCAGCCCAGCTAGAGTTGGTCAATATTGATCCAATTGAAAAGCATGTTGCACAAGACTACAATGGTAGGCGAAAGATGTACTTTTGTGGAGCATGGGAACCTAAATTATTTTATTGGCCAGAGTCATCAAAACACCACACCTTTGATCTAGTAAATAAATTTACTGATACCATGTAGGGGAAAAGGTATGAATAAAATGGTGATATCATGAATGAGCATCAGGAGATCAATCAGGTACTGCAGCTAGTGGAAGATGAAACATGTACAAGTCAATATGATTCCTGTGATAGCCTGGTTAAGGAAGATGAAGATACAAGTGATTTCTCTTGCATAACAAATTGTAATAGGGAAAGCAATGTTTGTTATGAAGGATCTAATGAATATTTTGATTTTGAAGATGAACCTATGGATTCTGATTTACAGCAAGGTGATTCTTGTAGTTCTTGTGATAGTCAAGAAGAAGAAGCAATGGACAACACAAGTCCATTTGACAGTGAACAAATAATACCTCCAACTACAGTTGAAAGCCATGAAGACACATTTGATAAAAGAGAAGTTTGTACATCTGAAAATGGTTTCCAAACTTTTTCAAACCCATTGTATGATGAAGAGTTAAAAGTGGATCAGATGATATTTTGCCAAGGTGTTCCCAAGAATGAATTTCAGGGATTTTCAAATCCACTTTATGGTAAAGAGGAGATATTTTCAGAAAAACAAAATGATGGAATAAATGACTGTACTAGTAATGTCTCTAATGATCTTGGACCTCTTTTTGATGATGAAAAAAGTGAGGAATACAACTGTAGTGATGTAAATGAAGAAACGTGTTCATTCAACAGTGAGAAAATTTCAGACTTACTAACTCTTGAATACCAGAGATGTTTACACAAGGATGATTATGAAGTTTTGTGTCCGGCTTACATTTGTTTTGACAGTGAAAGTATTTTGTGTAATAATTCATATGAATCCCAGTACATTTATAGAAATGATGGACAAACCATTGGAGTTGATAAAAAATCTATGTCCATTCAGGATGAGGTATGTGATTTTGAAATTTGTAACTCATGTGGAGAAGACATTTATTTGCATACCAAGGATGATAGAGGTCAAGCATTGATTGGTTCATATATGTATGGTATTGAAGATATGAGTCATAATCCAATTTTGTCTCCAAATGGTGATATGGAGGAGGTGCAAAAGGTTTCAAATTTGTTTGTCTCAAACAATCTTGATATGACATAATTTTTTGATTCTCAAGATAAGCAATCTGATGGTGAATTTTTAGTACAACTGGGAGAATGTTTTATAATTCATAATAGTGAGAAAGATAATGGGAAATTTTTCATTGAATATGCATGTACTTTGTATGTTAAAGATAACAAACACTTGTCCCATGATGATAAAAATTTTGAATTATAGAATGGTGAAGGGAATCTGGGCCAGGTTGAGCATGATGATTCTATGAAAAATTTCAATTACAGTGATAGGGAAGACCACATGAATATCTTCAAGAAGAATCTGATGAACTCAAGGAAAAACTAGGTGTTTGATAGAGGAAAGTATGGGCCTTTCTTTTGGATGGCCTTGAACCATCATTTATGGTTTGGGTTTTAGACCGTAATAGTTTAAAACTAATGAAGTTGAAACACAGAGGATTGAGGGTTGCCAGTGCATGGACAACTCTTGATAATCATCTTTAAAATTATTTTCCATGCACAATAGTTTAGGGTTTTGTTCATCTCCATTTCACATTCGTTTCCATTCCCATTTTTCTCACTGATTCATCATCTTGTGTTTGGTATGCTCACCTAGAAAATCTAGATCCTTGCAATGATTTCACAACCATTCATCCCCAGATGAAGCCATTGTTAGAACTGTAAAATTTTGAATAATTTCACAAGTTTTTCATTCCCTTGAGTCTCCAAATGAGTCCTCACCATTAAATACAAGGGCCATTCTTCACAACATTTTGCTCACATTTTTCCTTGTAGTCCCATGAAATCTTTCTAGGTCTGAGTATTTCACATAATAGTTCATATCGACATGAGACTATCAATGTCTCCCCGCCCCATAATGCATTTTGTTTATATACACCTATCGTTGCCTATCGACAAGACCTTAGGGATGTCACAGCAATCAAAATTTACCTACAGGCATCTATCGGTAGGACATTTTCATTGTCTCAGTGACTCAAAAGGATTATTTTCGGCCAGAAAAAGACTTATAGGTGAGGTCTTACTGATTGCATTATGTCTTAGGGACTAGCACATAGAACGATGTATCAGCAAGAGTTATGTCTTTGGTATGTGGTCTCACCGAATGGGTCATGTCTCACTGACCATGTGCACGTGGACATACTTTGGCCAAACAAATGGTATTTGGCATGAGGTCTTGGCAAGATCTTATTGTCTCACCGCCTGGTGACAAAAGGAGCCTGTCGGTGAGAGTCTTTTCTTTAGGATGAGGTCTTGGAAAATTTGAATTGTCTTACCAACCAAAAATAAGGATATACACTTCGGTACAACTAAAGTAGTTAGGAGTAAAGTCTTGGCGAGTGCATCAGGTCTCGCTGACATTGTACAATGGGATTCTACCAAGGGTTATCGGGGTGAGGTCTCATAGTCTTGCCGATTTGAATGTGACGCCGCATACTACTTCATCGATGAGAGAATGGTATTGTCATGAAGAAAAAATGTGAACTTAAGGAAATTTCTCTGTGAGACATGAGGTATCTATGGGACGTCTCCCCGACAGTAGAATGTTACAACAACCCACATGAGACAAAAGAACACATCTCGGCAAGAAAAAGTATTTTTTATGAGACGTCTCCCCGACTCCATGGGTCACAGTGAAACAAAAGGATCAGGGGGATATTTTTTGATAGGACTTTGGACTTCGGCATAACTATAGGATGTCACGGTGAATATTTGGTGAGTATTAACAAAAGGCTTCATACATTTGATTCCTGACATGTGAATGCGAAAGGATGTGTCTTTTTAGATACAAATGTATAAATATCCATTTTTTATTATAAAAAGGAAATAATTATTAGATTAGATATAGTAGAATAAAAATTTTAGATCAGAGACTATGATGCATAATTTCAAATGCATATTTCAATGAAAATCAGTTGATGTGGTGGTTCATTTCTGGTGTTAATTGTCTATTGTGATTATTGAAGGTATTATTAAAGTTGTCTCCAAGGTTGGATTTTTTGGTTATTTAAATTGGTATAACAAGTTTATATTCAGTTTATGAGTGCACATTTGTTGTATCTGTGTGGTTAATTAACTGGTTCTTTCAAGGAGGGATTAAATCCTTTTGATTAATCACAGTAATAATGGAAATTCATTTGGATCATTAAGAAGAGCTTAGTAATCATAGTCTTGCATGTTTATACAAGTTATAAACAAAACATATGCCAAAAAATTTGAGTGTTCTCCAAAAATTAGTTGCCCATTTCTATTTGATCTGACTCCACATACCCAATAAGGCACTAGTCTCTACATTTCACCATTTAGATTCATTCATTTTCTTTACATCTGTTAACTAAACATATTAGGTTTTAGCTTTGAATATTGCTATACAATTTATACCAAATTTAATTTTATTTTTCCACTCCCATCTACCATTGTGGGCAAAACATTTCAAGAGAGATAAGTACATTAAGTCTGCTTCATTCATATAGGTACACCCGCCTAGGTCTAGCAGCACCTAAAGAGTAGAAAGCTTAAATCATTTGGCTTTGTCTATTACCCTAAAGCATACCAAGAGATTGGTAGCCTCTTGAGGCATTCCACCTACGTTTTTGAGAGCTAACACCACTCAAGGGACGTGTTGTTCAAAAGTGTAAAAGAGATTTTTTTTCTTAAATCAATTCATCATCAAGGAATCCTTTTGAAAGATGTTCACTTCATCAGGGAATTCAAAAGGAAGAAAATTCCCCCTCGTAAGGGGAAGTTTGAGGCTTCTCCCATAGGAAAAAGATATTCCTTCCTCAAAGGAATGTTCTCAAGTTTCTTTCTTTTTCGAACCCATGATGAAGGAAACACATTCTGTTAGGGGTCCAAGTTGAGAATACAATTTTTGAAAAAAAAATCGCAAGGATTTTTGAGAAAATATTCATTGGAAACAAATGCATTTTTTGAAAATAAGAGTATTATAGAAATGACATTGTCACACATACGAGGGAAAACTCAAGAAAAGAAGAGAGAAAGATAGGAAAAACACAAAATAAATGATGACATCACAAACAAGGAGCATAGGGGCAGTCTGATATTTTGGGATTAGAGCTACTCATAAATATATAAGTATAATAATAGTATATAAATGAATTTTCATTAACCCCCTACTATACTAGACCATATGAAGAATGCACGAGAAGACAAAGTAAAAATAAAAAACTGTGTCAACATGGAAGGGAAGCCTAAATGCCCCCAACACTTTACATCATCCCTAATTTTCTGAAAGTCAAAATACATAATAGAGGAAGAATGATGATACAAATAGAAGAAGGTTCGTGACACAAAATAACTCCTATATCTAAGCACCAACAAGGGTGACAAGGGTCATCCAAGAACATATAACACAAGCACGGGGGAACACATCACAAAAAACACACACCTAATCTAAAGGTAAAGAAAAGGCCTCCCCCTAACACTCATTGACCAAGAGGTTGTCGACTTCCCAATCTAGATAATTATAAGGAGAATGTGGATGAGCCTGTTGTGGTGGAATATTAAGGGGAGGAGCTTCCAACCCTCTCGCAACAAGGGCTAAGGAAGAAGGCCTCACAAGGTCTTCTTTACTCAACTCTTGTGGAGCTATGGTCAGTGATTTTGTGAAGATTGACAACAAGGCTAGGACCTCATCTAGAGAGTTGAACATGCAATTTATAGGAGTGCCATGTCATACCTCAATGGACAGAGAGGATGGTGCCCGAGATTCACCGCTAGGCTCACTGAGTGACTCAAGAGTGGTGACAAACTCAGGGGAAGTTGGAACTTGCTCTGTCACTAGAAGGAAATAGCTAGCCAAGAACCACCTTTTGGAGAAGGTGGGATCCTCTTATGTCCCCCATTGCTAGAGGGTCCAACCTCTACCTTTTGCTTCATCAAGGTATTTAAACTCCCCACAGACAAGGAAAGAGGCATAGAGGAGGAGGAGAAAACCACAACAAAAACCACTGAATTATTTGGAATGTCCACAAGTTTAGGGAATGGCATGGTGTCCAGAAGACATCAAAAGGGGTGGCTTGACTAAAGGAGTGATAAACACCTAAACCTTTTTAGGGTTAGGCACACTCATGCTCACAGTAGGAACGAGAAGTGATATTGAACTTGATTGAATAGAAGTAGAGGGGGGAGAGAGGAGCACATAGCAAGAGGACCTGAAGTAGGAATGGTCATCTCCTCTTCCTTCTTTTGCAAAGTGGCCTGCTCAACTATCAAATCCTTTCGTTAATGCTTACACTCATGTGCAAGGTGGTTTCTGTGAATCTTTGAGCAAGAAGCCAAAAGCTATGAAGGGATAGAAGGATCTTGCTCAGCCATAGGGGTTTCCATCACAACTATTTCTAGTGGAGGGACAGACTCCTGAATGGGAACAAGAGGAAGTGATTAAGAGATAATGTGGGGAGTTAGCTCTAGCACCTCGTGGCAGGCCTCTTCCCATTCACTACTTTAGGAGCAAGAGTTGTGGGAGGCCGCAGAGGTCGAGACATATAAGATTCCCTATAGGGACCCTTCATTCTACCATATAGAACAAGCCTAAGCTCCGTGGTTAGAACAAGAAGCTCAAATGTGGGATGCTTGGGCTTTCACCAAGAAAGCACCATAGGATTATCTCACAAGCATAAAACAAAATCTAATGGCACTGTAGAAGGGTGAGAGGAAGCATCGGTTTAGACAACAAAAGAAGAGGAAGAGGGAACTTGAGAGTGCTTCTCTTCTTCCCTTATACATATGTGTCATGGTGGCATCACCCTCAGCTTTTAAACATGCCCTATGCGAAACAACATAAGGTGATGGAGGGTATCTCACTCTACACGTTAAGTTCCCTTTCTTATAATTTTCATATGTTCAGTACAAGAGGTCCTTCTTAGGTGGGAGCAGACCAATGGGTGGAGGCCAAAAGTGGTCTAAAGAATAACTACCACATTGAACTGATGGCTTATAACCAGTGTTGTGGATCACATGCACCGAACCCTCATAAATAAATTTCAAGCATTTATGCACAACTGAGGGAATTGTGTTCATAGCTACTAGCTAGGGGATACCTAGCTTCACTCTGAAGATTTTAGGCCTTGGGATTATGTTAAACATGTTCATAGATTTAGGTCCAACAAGGACCAAAAAGATGACCCTACCAAGGGGATGTATGAAAAGTTTGTTATGTGTACAGATGGTTCTTATAGGTATGTTGTACCCATTTTTATGAAAGAAGCTAATTAACACAATGTCCTTAGTGATAATATTCACTAGGTACATTGGGTCAACAAGAACACCTACTACGGTGTTTTTATTTATTTGTGTAGAGATATAAAGAGGAGATGGTTCTCTATTAAAACTCATCGACATGTTCTGTGAGGTGAAGGTTATATCTAGACTAATACTTGTAGGCTACACATAAGGGATAAGCAAATGCAAGAAAGAGGCCATTACACAAACTAAACAACAGCCTCACAAAGTCCCCCAAAGGTTCACAATTGGATAGTGACCCAACTAAGGCTTCATCATGCAACACTTATGGAACCTTCTTACTACGCCTACTATGGGTCACAGGTTGGGTTGTAAGGAAAAAGGTCTCACAACACTCACACCTACAACGCTCCTAGAATACAATGAAAGGAGGCTTTAGTACTGCTAAACAAAACCAAAATGGTTCACATTAGGTTCACCAAAAATGTAAGAGAGGGGGACCAACCACATCAAGGGTCTAGGTCATAGAGAGTTGAGAGTAGAGGGCTACGCTAACTTACCTCACTCTAAAGGATGGGGATCGAAAATGAATTGCACTATGTAGTAATTTTGTCACTCTTTAGACTTGAAGTTCAATTTTGGGCTAGGCAAGCTGGCTTTTAGAATTGGTATTGCACCTCAGCCAACTCTTTGGTAGAGGATGGAAGAGCAGTTTTGGGACAATACATCTGTATGACCAAAAAACATGAAGTGCAGCAAAAACTACCTAAAAACTTATTGATAGCCTAGCTAGTTGACTTTGATGGGAAAAATAGAATAAGAAAGTACAAAAATAGAGAGTGGGATGAGAAAGCAAGTAAATAAAAGCTAGGGTGACAAATATAATCTCACAAAAGTGCCAGTTCGCTAGCTAGCTCCATGCATACGTCCACCTATGCACAAACAAGAAGGGGAAAATTATTGGGACTATAGAGGGGCTTGCCTCAGTCAGACCTCTATTTTGGTATTTCCACCTCCATTGATATCCAAAAAGCAATGTAGTAGAATATGCAATAAAGAAAGTAGAAAGTAAAGATTGTTGAACACTACAAAACAATACTATGCTACTCTATCAAATCACAAAGGAGAGGAATGTAAGGAATGGACTTGGAAAAGTTACCACAACTACAACGTTGGTGAAGTGAGGTCTTGCAAGACTCCAAGCCCACACTTCTATGGCTTGCATCACACTTGTGATGTAGAGTTGATGGAGTTCTAATGTTGCTTCAATGCTTACAATGAAATGTTGGAATGTCACTTGAGAATGTGAAGAAGAGAGATTGAATGTTTAGAGAATGCCCAAAAAGATAAAGTGAAAGTCTAGAAGATGGAATGAATGAATGAATAATGTTTTTGAAGGTGGTATGAGAAGGAATAAGTCATTTTTGGGTTGGTTGGTCAAAGAAGGACATTACAATTTTTCCCCAATCAGGTGTGTAACACCTCTGCTAACTTTAGATGCAGGAATCTATCAAGGACGATAGCACGTCATGCAAGACATCTGCACACTGCACTTGTGTTCCCAACAAATATTCTCTCACTAACACACAGGAAAAACACCAAGTGGATAGAAGGTAGGTGGGTGATGTGGAATTTTTCCTTCAAATTTGATTTTCTAAAGTGAGGGTATGTGAAAGGGGAATTTTCCAAAGGGGTGCACATTTTCTCCTATATAAGATGATGCTAGTCACAAAACCTCTTTCATTCCTACAATAAACATACTTTCTCACAACTATCTCTCATGTAGCTTCACCACTTCACTCTTCACCAAAAAATCTCTTGAAAAAAAGCTCATAATCAGCACATTTCTCATCCCAACAAGATCAACCTGCTCTAATACCATTTGATGCAGTCAACAATTGAGAATCCACTAGATTGTCAAATGTTTTAGCAGAAACCAACTTTGTATCTTTTTTGAAAAGCATTAAATAGAGAACAAAAGATTAATAAATCTGAAACTTCATTCATTTCTAGGATAATTTCAACCGTAATGTATTACAAATCTTCCACATTCTCTAACTATGTAATTCCAGCAACACTCACCTACAAGCAAACACATACAAACTTCATGTTTTCTAAGAAACACCTATAGGGAAACAAAAATGAGATTATTGCTCCCTACAAGTAGAAAAAAGCATCAACAACACACTTCCTTTGACATCAAATACTCTCCTCTATAGAAAAATGTTAATTTTTACTCCTATGCATTCATTTTCCTATTAAAATTTTTATTTTCGTATTGCAACAAAAAAGCCCATCACTTTCTATCTATTACTACTCTTTCATTGACAATATTATAGAATGATTTTTGGGTTTTATACAGCTCCTTACTAACTTTTTGAAACATTTTGAAATTATCCTTTTAATTATGATATGAGAAAGTTATGCTTCATTTACTAAGACTGGGTCTCACAGTTACGACCCAGACAATCTTCCCCCTCCCCAAAATGCTAGTCAAACATTTATAATACTCATTACTCCTTCATACGAATGGGTATCATGCATTCAGATCCTTAATTGTTCTTTCTTGAAAAATTTCAAATATTTTCCTAAATTGACATCCATTATCTCATTCTTGCACCTCCACTACCTCAAGAACTTGCACCAAGAAGATTCAAAAACTTACAAAATAATTTGATATTGAAGAAGCATGAGGAAAAAATAATTTAAAAATAAATCATGCCTATAAGATGACAACCATAATTTTTTTCTTAAATAACACAAATAATATGTATAATATTTCCCATGTACTTGGATTCTCTTGCATCAAAGGGTGAGGTAGGGGTAGGGATGTGAGTTGCTGCATCACCAAAGGGAGACGAGAAATTGGTAGAAATTCTTGAAATAATTTATTTTAAAGTAGGACTAGTTCGATGGGGGTTACACCTTATAGATTCCATTCTAATGTTTTGAAGACTTATTCTTAAAATGTGTTTGTAGATCATAGATTGGGTCATAAAGCTCATAAAAGCCTCACAAAACTCTATTTGCAACATTCCCTAGATGTGCAAGAAGAAAAATTTCAAACCACAGAAAAGGAGATGGGATGTTCATGTTTGGTTCACCAAAATGTGAAGAAGGGGATATGCTACTTCCAAGTCTTGAGACAAATAAGGCCTAAAGGGAGAAAATTTCCCTTGGTCACCTTAATGACAAAGGCTAAAGGATAGGCCAACAAACAAAGAATAGATTAATCTATGTTTTTGGGTTTTTTAGGAATGGAGGATTTCATGAGTTGGGTGAACAAACCACAAAGGTCTTAGACTACCAACCAACTAGATCTCAACCAGAGGGTGTTAGCACAAGACACAAACAATAGCATGGAACATTGTCATCTCAAGGATGCATTGGCATCTCCTATGAACAGAGAGTTGAGTTGACAATTTTAAATTCACAAGGCATACTAACTACCTAAGAACCTTAATCCAACAGTTTAAATAGAAATGAAAGAATGCTAAGAATGCTAAAATAGATAAACTAATTACAAGAAGAAGAATACTATAAATTGAAGGATAGATTAATTATGAATGAAATTTTGAGAAAGGGTATTAGAAATCCAACTTACGGTTGGTCCACTCTCCCACTAGCTCCACATGAATGAAGTACCTACACACACAATGAAAAATTTTGGGGCTATGTTTTGGAGTTTGTCTCAGTCAACCCCCCGCTTTGGTGTTTCCAACTCCACTGGTAGACAACAAACCACAATAGAGAGAAAGTGATAAAGAAAAGAAATAGAAAATCTATATGTTATCTATAACATTGATAGTGCAATGGAATGGAAACAATTAAGTGTTACCTTCCCTTTGGAAAGCTTGAGAAGCTAAAAGGAAGGATGGAAGCCTTGAGAGTGCTAGACAAACATGCAAGAACGTGGTGATAATAACTTGAAACTTGTAAGAAATTGTTGAATCCACAAGACAACTAAGAGGGGGGGTGAATCAGTTGTACCTTAAACCTTCAAAACCCTTATACACATTCATATCCACATTCATTCAATAAACCCCTAAATCTATTATGATGATTTATCTTGGAATGCAAATAAAAGAAATTGAAACACAACAACACCATACATAAGAGAACACCATATTTACGTGGAAAACCCAATATGGGAAAAACCAAGAGGAGGATTAGCTCACATTATAAGTAATAACAACATTGATTACAAAGGCTTGCTATCAGAGGGCTTACTACCCAAAAAAAGAAAGGATCTGCTAGAATAGAAAGGAAGATAGAGAAGAAATGTTACATAGAGAAAACTATCTTAATATAATAGAGAATCCACCATAATGTCATCAACACCTTCGCGACCTAATTGAAGAATTGTAGACACTTTTTGCACATTGCATCCAATATTATGACACATGAAAGCTCACACTACACTTCTAAAATTTGCACTCTATAACTTTGCAATTTGCATCATACTTTTTATCTCTTCTATTACCCAATCTATCAGCAACTCAACTCTTATTTATACCATTTTCAACCTTGAAAACTTTCACTAAGGTAGGCTAGGCACCTCAACCATGCAAATTCAAATTAGGTCAACACCAAAAAATTCCCATAGGGCAAAGGAATGAATGTGGACCACAAAAATCCTTAGCTAAGACCTAAATCCATCCTTACAAGTCATGCCACACTTCCACAAACAACTAAGCAACTTTGCAACTAGTGTAAACACCATTAAACTTGTAAGTACACACTTCCTTTGATCTATCCATAAATCACAAACAACAAAATGTCACTTGAAAACACTCTGGAATATTCCATAAACACCCTAAAATCCAACAAACTCCTTCACAACAAATTTCACTTGAAGAATGTACACAACCAGTACATCTAGATAACTCTGCCATACACTGTAAGTAAAAAAAAACTTCTTTAGCTCCAAACTATGAACCATTTCTACTAAGAAAGATACCAAAACTATCAACACTCCTCCAAATCCACAAGACCTGAAACATAACTATGGAGAAATGTGGAGCAAGGTCATTTCTCTCAGACACCTCTACAATACATGGTTCATAATCTAGTAAACACAACTTCTTCTACACAATGATCATGTTGTGTGGTCTCACAACATGCCCCAAGAATGTAAGGCTTGGGGACCCAAGTTGAAAATTATTGCTTAAGAAAAGTGCTAGTTGGTTGGTGGCCTCAAGGAAAGCACATCATGGGAAGTTGAAAATATTGAAAAATAATTCATGATCAATTTTATTGGGTGTCAATAGTTTGAGTGAATGGGATTTCAGATAATTCGAGTCTGGGTGAATAATTGGGATGAGTTTGTGGAGAAATTTGGACAAGTTACTATAGTTAGGAGTCAAAATCCCACGTGTTTGAAAAATCTACTATAAGGCAGAAGTTGAGTTGTGATTTGTTCTAATAAGTGTAGTACATTAGCTAGTTGGGTTTTAAAGGCAGTTGGGTAATAGGGTGTCGAGTACCTAGGTACTTGGGTAAATGGTGAATTGGTGCAAGAGTGTTTAATATTGTTACCAAGCTTTTCTTGAGTACACAAAACATCTGAAAACCCACCTAAAGTTGGTAGTTACATGAAAATGTTAAAGCGTGCTATTTGAGGATTAGTTTTGAAAGGATTAATGATAAGGGTGGTTTTATTCTAATGAGGTTTTTATTGATGGTTTAAGAGGGAATTGACATGTATAATTTCATGTGTAGGAGGAATGGGTTGTTGGACAACATTTGGGTATGGATGGTTAGGAAAACTTGGATTAAGAGTAGATCCAACAATATCACCTAGGTTAAATGGTGTACTCTGGAAGTTCATGCAAGGAAGGAGCATATGGCAAAGGAATGTGGGTAATCAAGCAAATAGAAATCTAGGTATTATGCATGTGATGAAGGAGATTCCAAGTTTTTGGGTGCTACACTTACTAGAATTTTTCCTGAAGCCATAGCTTGGAGGTGGGAACATAGGGCTAATAGATTAAAATTTCTATGTCTAGATGATCACTCTAAATATCTAGTTAGTTCCTACATTATTTTTATGGTTAAGTTGTTAATCTGCTCAATCCGGTTTGATATCTTGATTGTATCTTGAAGACATGAGTCCAAAAGTTTCAAGTGTCAAAGAAATTCAAAATTTCTATTGTCTTATTCTAGAAGTTTCTCTTGCCAACTGTCATGTTCCATGTGTTGTGTTATGATTCATTCCCTTAAGTTTCCTTCATGTGTTTTTATTTAACTCCTTGAGTTCCTTGTTCTTATAAAACGATGGTAGTTGTTTCTTTTTAGTTAAGTTCAAAATTTGTGGATTTCAAAGATCTAAAACTCTAACAAGGTATATTTCTTTTTCCTATTTTTTGTTCTATTCCAGATTAAAAATTTGTATGTTCTAGTTGAAGCTAATTAATATCAAGGCCAATTTAAAGCTATTTCCTAATACAAAATCATATGTAACTAATTGTTTGTTCCTATGAGAAAATATTGTGTGTTGCACCACATTTGGGTGCATATAGACACTATCTAGTGGCCAATAATCCATGTTTCTTTTAAATTCTGGCATCATTCTATGCCTAGATATGAAGAAACATAGTGAAGTATAGAGTGGTTTGCTTTCATTTAATTTGTTTCTTGGGGAATTTATGGATAATATTTGGGAGAATCTTTAAATTTTAAGATTTTAATTCTTTGTTTTAGAATAGATGTTTAATATGTTGAACAAGACAACTAAGAGGGGGGTGAATTAGTTGTAGAAAATGTTAACCTTTAATACATTCACCAAAACTTAGATCAATCACAAATCCTTTACTCTACTAAAATGATTAAAAATTAAGTGCAAAGGTAGAAATTGAAAAGCATCACACATACATAGTAACACTAGATTTATGTGGAAAACTGACCAAGGGAAAAACCATGATGGGGATTAGCTCATAATATAAAAAATATCAAAACCAATTATAAAGGCTCACCACCAGAATAGGACTCATTGTTTGGATCAAGACTCAATATCCAGCAAGCGTTAGCCACCTGGAGTACTCACTACCACACAGATACAAAGAAGATAGAAGAGATATGTTACAAAGAGAAGACAATGTCAATGCAATAGATATTTCCACCACAATTCACTCAACCACTTGTAGACATGCATGAATGATAGAGTACACCTTCAACTCACTACATCTAGAAACTCAAAAATTTGATTATGCATTGATCTACCAAACTCACATCACATACACATTGATTTGCATCTATTTCACATCTATTTTGCTCTATTTCTTTGCACACATCTTTCACCAATATATCATCCTTTATTTGTGCCATCTTCAAATTTGAAACATATCCAAAGTCAAACATCCATCATTTAAATTCAAATTAGTTTGGAACTAAAAAATTCTAGGGTGGAATTAGAATAAGGGCAACCCAAACACACACTTGGTGGGGACCCAAATAAGTTCCAACACTCTTCAACTCACTTCCATAAGCTTTGAAAGTAGTGTTTAGCACAAGGTCGACCAAACCAGTGTAAAAAACATAAAAAATTAAGCACACACAATCCTCAACATGATCCATTCCTTCTAGATAACAAGCTATATTCAACATGATCATAACAACTTAACTCTAGTATTGCAAATCATAAGACTCAACAAAAAAGAAATCTAGAGCAACTACATTTCTCCTAGACCTCAACCAGATACCTTGAATAAAATTGTTCACAATTGGTGAACATAACTCACACTGTACAATGATCTAGAAACCCAAAATCTTGATATAGTAGCTTTCAACAACCATGATCAACATATCTGAATCACACGAACATAAGAGAAAATCTTGAAGCAAAACCTAGAGTAGCCATTGAACACCTACAACCTTTCTTCATTACAATTTTCTCAATATCCTCGACATATATAGCTAATAACCTGCATCCATGACATCAATGATAATAGAAGCCAACTAGATAACCAGTGGACATCAATAACAACACCATAATTCTTGAAAAACTCTCCCTCTTTGACATCAATTGTAAAGGAAAATGATATTTTACCTTGATTTCCCCTTTAACATTAGGAACAAAATACTCTTTCAATGACAACACATGACACTACCTACTCCCCCTAAGAGGTAGCCACCAAAACATCAATCTAGAAGAAAGATAGATCCATAGACCCACTGGAATGATGCATCTCCATATGCATCTAGTTCAAAAAGGGAGGGGCAATAACCCCTAACATCTCTCGAAAATACTCAAAAGTATCTTTAGGAAGAGCCTTTGTAAATATATCAACAATCTAATCCTTCATAGGTACGTACTCAAGTTTCACTTCATACTCCATGACCTTCTCTCTCAACAAGTGATACCTAATAGATATATGCTTTGTCCTTGAGTGCATCACTAGATTCTTTGAAATGTTAATTTCACTTGTATTATGACAGAAGATAGAAATAAGATCATAATACATTACTCTGATATATTTCAATGTCTGTTTCATCCATAAAACTTGTGTACAACAAGATGCAACAAAAATATACTTAGCTTTAGTAGTGGACAAAGAAAATGAATCTTGCTTTTTACTCAACCAAGCTACCAATCTGCAACCCAAAAATAATTCACCACCACTTGTATTTTTTTGTCATCTACATAGCCAACCCAATTTGCATATGTATAAGAACTTAGTGTAAAATCAGTATCCCTAGGATACCATAAGCCATAATCCAGAGTGCCATTCAAATATCTTATTATTCTTCTAACAACAACATGTATTTTTTTAGGATCTTCTTGAAATCTAGCCACAAGACAGATTGCATACATAATATCCAGTCTAGTTGCAATCAAATGCAAAAACCCTCCAATGATAGATTTTTATTTCCAATGATCAGCTTTACATGAATCATCATCTTTGCTTAATTTTCAACTAGTCACCATAGGAGTGCATACCAGTTTGGAACCATCCATCCCAAACTTCTCCACCATCTCTCTTACATACTTTGAATGTGAAATAAAATCCATTTCTTTGTTTGATTAGTTTGTAGCCCAAAAATAAATTCATCTCACCAAACATGGAAATCTCAAATTCTTTATGCATTTCTTCTGCAAAAATTTTACACATAGTTTCATTTCCTCCAAAGATAATGTCATCAACATATACAACCATAATCAATATTTTTTCATTTTCAATTTTAAATATAGATTATTATCTGCCATACCTTTGTTGAAAATTTGTTGAATCAAATACCTATCTAACCTTGCATACCAAGATCTAGGATCTTCAATCCATATAAAGGTTTCTTCAATCTGCAAACCATATTCGGTTGATCTCACAATTGAAATACTTCTGACTATTACATGTAGACTTCTTCTTCTAGCTCACCATTCAAAAATGCAAACTTAACATCCATTTGATAGACTTAAAAAAATTTATGATCAACAAACACTAAGAACATCCTAATAGCTTCCATTCTTGCCACTATAGCAAAAGTCTCCTAAAAATCTATGCCTTCTACTTATGAGTAGCCCTTACACACAAGCCTTGCTTTATTTTTGACAACTTCTCCATTCGCATTCAACTTGTTTTTGAATGCCCACTTTGATCCAATTATGTTTTTATCTTCTAGTCTAGGGACCAATCCAAAGTTTGATTCTTCTCAATATACACAAGTTCTTCTTTCATAGCTTCCATCCAATGCTCATCTTCACATGCTTCAATTACAGTCTTTGGTTTAATCTCAAAAAGTAAACACATATTTATCTCACCAATAGTGGCTCTGCTTCTTGTCAATACTCCTTTTTGTCTTGTCTCCAATGACCTGAATTTCTAAATAATTTTTCTACATATATTTACATTTCTTAGGGACACCACTAGAGCTTCTTCTTCTTCTTTATTTTTCTTCTCTTTCTCATCCTTCTCCTGTTCCCCCACAACTTCTTCAATCCTTACGCAATCAAGTTCATCAGATACATACCCATAAACTTCAATAGAATTCTTCATTGCTTCATCAACCTTGACATTTGTGCTTTCTACAATATTTCTTAATCTTTTATTGAAACATCTGTAAGCTTTGCTTCTAGTAGAATATCCAAGAAAAATACCTTCATCACTTCTAGCATCAAACTTCCCTAAATTTTCTTCAT
This sequence comes from Sequoia sempervirens, assembly GCA_007258455.2. Classification (NCBI taxonomy): domain Eukaryota; kingdom Viridiplantae; phylum Streptophyta; class Pinopsida; order Cupressales; family Cupressaceae; genus Sequoia; species Sequoia sempervirens. Next base: position 93,034 of record VDFB02017779.1, read on the forward strand.
TCTATCTAATATAACATTTGCTTCTAGATACCTTGAAATACTTAACAGTAGAAATTCTTCCACACCATAGCTCATAGGGGGTCTTAGTACTGTTGAATCTTGCTTGAACTCAATTGAATACATAAATAGTAGTGTGAATGGATTCTCTCCAGTAAACTTCTAGTAGACCAGCTTCAGTAATCATTGATCTAGTAGCTTCATGAATTGTTTTGTTCTTCCTTTCAACAACTCCATTCTACTGAGCAATTCTTAGAGAAGATAACTATCTTTTTATTCCATGAACTTCACAAAGCATATTAAACTCATGGAAGGTGAATTCACCACCTTTTTCAAACCTGAATCATTTTATTCTCAAATTTACTTCCTTCTCAACCATAGCTTTGAATGTATTGAATCTGTCTAATACATCAGATTTCTCTCTAAGAAATGTAACCTATGTATACCTAGAGTAATCATCAATAAAAATCATAAAGTACCATTCACCTTGTATAATTCTCACTCTTGTAGGACCACAAAGATCTGTATGAATTAAATCTAGTAATCCACGAGTATTTTTTTACTTTGATTTGAAGTTGTTTCTTGCTTCCTTTCCAAACCAACAATTCTTGCAAATAGAATTAACAAGCTTCGTAATCCTTGGTAAATCTCTCATAAATTGTACTACACTAATCCTTTCTAGTGTTGTAAAATGTGCCTCAACTTGTTTGCTTGGAGCTTCCCCTAAAGCTCGGTGTTTTAGCCTTTATCGACCTGAATGTCACGTGATCGCTGAAAACCATAACTTTGGAACCTAATTCGCAGGGTTCTAAAATTACATATCCTCCCAACTTAGCAATATTGAGGCTCTCTTTGTTGTTGGAATTTTCTGAGTTTTGAGAACTTCATAACCTCTAATAGACGTTCTGAAGTTCAGTTTTCTAGTGACTTAGCGACTTTGTGTAGGCATTGGTTTTTCAATGGTGAGTTGGATGTCATGATAGTAGTGAAAACCATGGTGATGTGGTGATATAACTTGATCTATGGTTGCGATAAGTTTGATCTAATGGTTCCTACTAACCCCATGCCTCTTGTGGTGGGTCTTGATAGACTCCTGTAAGGTGTGCAGGATTGGTCAACAATGTTGACATGACATCATGGTGGGAATTGATTAATGGTTGTGGTTATAATAATCCAATGGTGCCCGCTAACTCCACACCCCTTGTGGTGGGTTCCAATAGACTCATGTGGGGGTGCGCAGAATTGACTGAGCAATGTACATTTTTTAACTTGGTAACTCATGGAGAATTTCATGGTGGGACTCGACTAGTGCTAGGTTGGGGAGCGGTGATTGGTTGTTGACTATTGATGGATTGAATGGAGATTACTTGGTAAGTTATGTGGATTTTGAAATGAGTTTGATGTAGCTGTAGCAGTTACATGTTTATGGTGGTTTGTGTATAGTTGAAATGGTTGGTTTTTTGGAAATGAAGTGGTAATGGTAGGATGTCTAATATATATTGTATCACTCTGCAATGAGTTGGGGTTGGTTCATTCTATCAATTGGGTTTGATTGGTTGATGTTATACATTGTATGCTTTATGAGAATTGTAATAGTGTGAAAGAACAACTGTAATCAAAATCTATGTATGAGGTTGATCAGGGGATTGTAATGCTATTGTGAATTAATGCCTGGAGTGGAGTCTATAACTTTGTATGTAATTTTTTTACCTTAATACAAAGTGGCTTTACTTGTTGTGTGGGTTTCTCTCCCATAATGGTTTTCCCACATAAATATAGTGTTTAATTCTATGTGTGTTAAATTGTCTATTCTTTTGGTCTATTATTGTGCATCTTAATGACTGTAACTCGAATTAAGTGAAATTTTCTACACTTCTTTCCTAGGAATTTTGCATTTGGAAGGCATTTTTGCACCGAGCTTTCCTTACAAGTGGTATCAGAGCCTGTCTAGTTGTGTTATCCTTGTGGGTATGGCTAGTTTTTTATGCTAATTATGTTAATTGGGATTCTTGCAGAGAAAATTGGTTATGTTGATTACAAATTGAGATGGAAAGCACATCAGGAAGAGTAGAAAATGAAAAGTTCAATGGCAGCAATTTTGAGTTGTGGAAACTCAAAATGAAAGGTTTGTTGGTGGATAAAGATCTTTGGATTGTTGCTATGGGAACAAAATCATCAGGTATGAAGCAAGAAGATTGGGACCTCATAGATAGAAAAGCCAAAGGGATGATAAGACTTTGTTTGGCCAATTCTGTTCTCTTGAACATCCATGAGGAGAAGACTACATGTTCTTTATAGAAGAAAATTTGTTATATTTATCAGGGAAAGTCTTTGGTGAATAAGTTATTCTTGAGGAAGAATTTATACTCCTTGAATATGGAAGAAGGAGCATCCGTTGTAGACCATTTGAATTCATTTAATATGGTTTTTTCTTAGTTGGCCACTATGGGTGTGAAGATAGAGCAGGAGAATCATTGTATGCTTATGTTATGTTCCTTACCTGACACATGGGATCCTTTGGTGATTGCTATTGGAAGTACAACAACCACTTTCAAGATAGAAGATGTGGTTGCTTCGCTGTTGTCAGAAGAAATGTGGAGGAAATCTTCTAAGATGGGCAAGGAGGCCCTTGCTATTTGGGGTAGATCAAAGGAGAGAGGAAAGAAGAAAGATAAGAAGTATAAATCCAAATCTGAAGGGAGATCAAAGTCTCCTCAAAATAATTCGAAGGTGAAATGCTAGAATTGTGGGAAAACTGGTCATATCTAGAAGGATTGTAAAGAGGAGAAAAAGAAGAACAACAACAAAAAATATTTGGTTAATGATTCTTCTTAGAGTGATACAAATTCCTTCATTGCATCCTTGGTGACTTAGGAATTGGATAATGTCTGGTTGATTGACTTGGGAGCATCTTTTCACATGACATCTCACAGAGATTGGTTCATGAAGTATGAAAAGTATTTTTGTGGAAAGGTGTACCTAGCAAGTGATTCATCTCTCAAAATTGTTGGCCATGGAAGAGTCAAAATTCAATTTCTTGATGGAAGAATAAAAAATGATGGTGTAATGCACATACTAGGTATAGATCATAATCTCCTTTCTGTTAGTAAGTTGAATGATGTTGGCATGCAAATCTCATTCTCAAGTGGTTTCTATAAGATGACTAGAGGCTCAATGGTGCTAGCCAAGGGTGCACGAATTGAAACTCTATACAAGCTAGACACACAAGTTGTTCAATGCAACAATGTCTCTACAAAGTCAATCAAGGTTGCTCATAGAGAGGAGAATGAAGTTCCTTTGGGTACAAACTCTTTGGAGGTGAAAATCCCAGTAGAGAAAACCATGATGTGGCATCATAAACTTGGTCACATAGGAGGAAAAGGCTTAAAAGCCTTGAAAAATAAAAACCTGGCAGAAGGTCTTCATGATTGTAACCTTGAGTTTGATTTTTGTGAACATTGCATTTATGGAAAGCAACACAATGTTTCATTTTACTCTAGTCCTCATAGATCTTCTAGCATACGAGATTATGTTCACTCTGATGTATTTGGACTAGTAAATGTTCATTTATTATCGAAGTCTAAATACTAGGTTTCTTTTATTGATGATTATTCGAGAAGGGAATTTGTGTACTTTCTTAAAAGTAAATTAGAAGTGTCCAGTCATTTAAAGAGTTTAAAAACTTGGTAGAAAATCAGACTAAAAGGAAAATTAAATTCTTGAGGATGGATAATGGAAATGAGTTATGTTCTATAGATTTCAAAAGATATTGCAAATACAATGGTATTAAAAGGAATAAAACTACACCTCATACTCCACAACAGAATGGAGTTGTTGAAAGGTTAAATAGGATACTAATCGAAAGAGTGAGAAGTATGTTGAGTAGTGATGGTGTGGAGAAAAATTTTTGGGCTAAGGTTGTGGCTAGAGCATGTTACTTGATTAATAATTCACCTAGTTTGGCTCTTGTTGACAAAACACCTTTAGAAGCATGGTCTGGTAAGAAGCCCTCTCTTATACATATTCATGTCTTTGGCTATGAAGCATATGCTTATGTTCTGAATGAGAAAAGATCTAAGTTGGAGAACAAAGTTGTGAAATGTATCTTCATCAGATGTGGAATTGATGTGAAAGGATACAAGCTTTGGAATCCTATTACTAAGAAAGTTGTGTACAATAGAAGTGTAATCTTTCAAAGCTGGAACCTTCTACAGTTGATCTGCAGTCAAAGATAGAAGGAAAATAAAAGAAGGATGATGTAGTTTAAATTCCTATGAATCCAAATAAAGAGGAACTATGAATTCAAAGTGTACCTAAAATTGAGGAGATCTCTAGCAGCTCTGAGAGTTCTCCACAGGAAGAAGAACCACAATCTTAGCCTTAGCTTGTGAGGAGGTCTATATAGGAGAAGCAACAACCTAAAAGGTATGGCTACTCATTGTTGGATTTGATTTGTGCCTATGCTTTGATTACTAGCACTGATGATCCTAGGATTGTAAAGGAGGCTATTAATATGTATGATTCAAATTCTTGGTTGGAAGCCATGAATGAAGAAATGGCATCATTGAAGAAGAATGAAACCTGGAATTTGGTACCTTTTCCTAAAGGTTGATGTAGAGCATCCAACAAAAACTCCTCAACACCATCATTTCTTCAAGGGATTTCAATCCCAAACTGAATTAGGATAAGATTAAATATGTAATCATCAACTTTCATCAGAATTAGACTCATTTCACTATCTTTACAACACTCATCAAGTTCTCAAACTCAAAACCATATAGTGCTTCAAGCAATTCACTCATTTTCCAAGGCAACAAAATACTTATGCCAAAACCTTTATCAGATTCATTCCATGTCAATATCTAACTATTATTCCTTCAAGACACAAGACTCTTCATACTTTGACTGAATCAATTCAAAATATTAGTGAATACATCTCAAATCTACCTACCCTACAATTAAGGCACCCAAATACACCATAGAATCACCATTCCCTTCATTATTCATTCTTTAAAGAATCCTATTACCAAGGAAACAAATCAACTAATCAATGTGTCATTGTTATCAATTCTTTACCACTCCATCAACAACATCAACAAAACATTAATCTGCTCAACAATCTCTGAATCAAGAAACCTAGGCATATATCATATCCTTTCACCTTTAGCAAACACAAGACCACTTTGCACACGAGGCTTCCATAAGATTATGCACAAAATTGTTTTCCTAACTTTCACCATACCTTCGATCCATTGCAACCTTCATCAAATCTTTGAAACAAATAGGAACAAGTCCTCACACCACTGTCCTAACAGTGATCCCTGCATAAAGCATCTTTTTGTTCTTTGAATAATCCTTGCTCCAATACCTCCCACCATTAATCCTATCTTCCAAACACAAACCAAGTATAGATAAAACTACAGTAACCTTAAGAGAACAAGATTCAAACATTTATAATCACTAGTGTCCACTATCCATCAAATTACCATTAATTGTGCAACCAAAGCATCTCTTGCCAAATATGACTCCATACCCTAAAGTGGGTGATTCACTCAAAATAGATTCAAATTTCAAGATCCAAGGCCATGTCCAATGTCCATTTACCACACAAATAACATAACAAAACTTAAAATAGTCTTCCTTAAGGAAATGATCAGTTTTCTCAGACAGAACGTTGTTAAAGGGCTATTAGAATAGGTCTAATGTACAAAGGATGCCCCCTTTAATAATTTCCAAATCACTCAAAACCTCAAAATATTCTTAGAAAACATTAAAAAAACTCTAGATTATTTGACTTTCAAGGATTGGAAATCCCTTTTAGATTGCATACTAAGAAACCCTTATTATTAGGATGAAAACACCCAAAATAGGGAGGGTTTCATAAAAGAAACACTTACAGGCCTCCAAGACCCCTTCCATCACTTGGAAAACGACTAAATACATCTTCCAAGACCTTTGGAAACATCACCAACTCCATGCATTGGTTATTTCTTTACTGTCATACTAGAAACCATCCACTTTGACTGGAAAACTCAAATTTTCTCTATTAACATAGCATGACTTCCATCTCCATGCTTACTCCTGCACACACACACATCTACACAACCAAATATACAAAGTAAAACATCCTAATCATCCCATCCCACCTTCCTATAGGGCTTCCATCGGTGGTATGGGTCTTGATATTTTTAAAATACTCTCAAAACAACCTACAAACCGAACACAAAATCTAAGTCAAATTTACTTTATTATTGAAATTACAATTCCTATAACCTTCAAGAGTGGAAGAAGACTCTTTCCTTGACAAGAATCAAAGCTTAGAATGTTTGAATCATTATGTCAATCGAAAACAAGAGAGAAAACTTTCCAAAATAATTGAACAGGGGTACTTTATTACTTTTTTGTGAATTTGAATACAAGATCTACTTTTCCTCGCCATATACATACTTTTATAGATTTTTCTTTCCTAGAAACTTCCTTTTCTAACTTCCACTCATTGTAACCACCTTTTAACTGTTAATCTTCCTTGATTGTTTCCTAATTACATTATGATTATTTTTGACAACTTGTATTATTTGCATTTTTTTACATGTTCACCACTTAGTGACTTTATTTTATGACTTGGTTACATTCAAATTAGACATTACAAGGCCTTGACACTTCATTTTGAACTCAATCACACAAATTAGACCAATTAGCCTTTTGAAGGCATTTACAAGATCTAGGTGCTCCTGCACCAAAGGTCAAAAGCTTGTTGGCTATAAATGGGTATTTAAGAAGAAAATTGGTCTGGATGGCTGTGTGGAGAAGTATAAAGCTAGGTTGGTCACGAAAAGTTATTCCTAGGTGGAGGGGATTGATTATGGAGAAATATCTTCTCCTGTAACTAAGCTAAAATCTATTAGATTTTCATTTTCACTTGTAGCTGCATATGACTTAGAGGTTGAGTAGATGGATGTGAAGACAATGTTTCTTCATGGAGATATGGAAGAAGAAATTTTTATGTCCTAACCTGAGCACTTTGTTGAAAAAGGTAAATAAAGTATGCTTTGCAAGTTAAAGAAATCTCTGTATGGTTTAAAAAAATCACCTAGAATGTGGTACCAAAAATTTGAAACTTTTGTGTTGTCATTGGGATTTGTGAGATCAAAATCAGATCACTGTGTATTACAAAACTAAAAATGATTGTTTACTTTTTATTGAACTGTATGTGGATGATATGTTATTCTTTGGGAATAGTAAGGCAATGACTTCTATTTTAAAATATCAGTTGTCAACATGGTTCAAAATGAAAGATTTAGGTGCACCAAGGTATATTTTGGGTACGGAAATTAGAAGGGATAGGGGAAGCAAAAAATTTGGCTCATCCAAAGCAAGCATATTAATTATTTCCTTGAGAGATTTAGTATGATAGATTGCAAGCAGTTAGTTGTTCTAGTTTTGCAAGGAATGAATCTATCTATTGAAGATTATTCGAAGTATCCTACTGAGGTGGAAGAAATGACCAATGTGCCTTATTCAAGTGCAATTGTTAGTTTGATGTAAGTAATGGTTTGTACAAGGCTAGACATTTCCCAAGTAGTGGGAGTACTTAGTCAGTTTATGGCTAATCTAGGAAGACCACATTGGGATGTTGTGAAGAGATTTTTTAGATATTTGAAAGGTACTTCAGAGTATACTTTGTGTTATCATGGTAACTCGATTGGGTAACAGAGATCACTTAGCATTCATGGGTGTGTGGATTCTGATTGGGTAGGGGAAATTAGCAACAAAAGATCCACTAGTGGATACATCATGTTATTCGGTGGTGTAGTAAGTTAGATGAGCAAGTAGTAGGCTATAGTCACTTTATCTACTATTGAAGTGGAGTACATGGTAGTAACACATGCCTATAAGGAAGTCATTTGGCTTAAACGTTTGTGTTTTGATGTTGGGTTTAATGCAGGGGAGATTACTATTTGATGTGATAGTCAGAGTGCTATTTGTTTGGAAAAAAATCCCTTTTCATGCTAGAACAAAGCATATTGATGTTCAGTATCATTTCATTCGTGATATGGTGGAAGATGGAAAGGTTAATCTTGAAAAGGTGGATACTCTAGAGAATGTCATTGATGCATTGAAAAATCCTATGAGCACAAACAAGTATAGGTGGTGTGCCAGTTGGATGGGCCTTGAGGCCTATGACTTTCAATAGCTTCAAGTTTGGAAGAAGCCAGTAAGTCTTCATCAAGTGGGAGCATGTTGGAAAATGTGCCTCAACTTGCTAGCTTGGCACTTCCTCTAAATATTGGTGTTTTACCCTTTATCGTCCTAAATGTCATGCAATTGTTGAAAATCATAACTTTGGAACCTAAGTCATGGGGTTCTAAAATTACATAACTTCCTAACTTAGCGATATGGAGGCTCTCTTTGTTGTTAGCATGTCACGGGTTTTGAGAACTTCGTAACCTCTGATAGAGGTTCTGAAGTTCAGTTTTCTAGCAACTTAGCAACTTTGTGTAGGAATTGGTTTTTCAATGGTGACTTGGATGTCATAGTTGTAGTATGGACCATGGCAATGTGATGATATAAATTGATCTACAATTGTGATAAGTTTGATCCAACAGTGCCTGCTAACCTTGTGCCTCTTGTGGTGGGTCCTGATAGACTCCTATGGGGTGTGCGGGATTAGTTAATGGTGATGACATGATGTCATGATGGCAGTTGATTGATGATTGCAATTATAATGATCCACTAGTGCCCGCTAACTTTGTACCCCTTGTGGTGGGTTCTGACAAACTCCTATGGGGGTTGTGCGAAATTGACTAAGTGGTGTGCATTTGTCAACTCGATAACTCATGGAGAATTTTATGGTGGTACCCAACTAGTACTAGCTTGGAGAGCAGTGATTGGTTGTTTACTGTTGATGGACTGAATGGTGATTACTTGGAAATTTATGTTGCTTTTGAAATGATTTCACTGCGGTTGTAACAGTTACATGTTTGTGGTAGTTTGTGTATAGTTGAAATGGTTATTTTTTTGGAACTAAAGCGGTCATGGATAGATGTCAAATATATATTGTATCACTCTGCAATGAGTTAGGTTTGGTTCATTCTATTGATTGGGTTTGGTTGGTTGATGTTCTACATTATATGCTTTACGATCATTGTAAGAGTGTGAGAGAACAACCATAATTGAAATCTATGTATGAGGTTGAGGAGGGGATTGTAATGCTGCTATGAATTAACACCTAGAGTGGAGTTTGTAACTCTATATGTAATTTTTTTACTGTTATACAAAGTGACTCTACTTGGTGTGTGGATTTTTCTCTCATAAGGGTTTTCCCACATAAATCTGGTGTTCAATTCAATGTTTGTTAAATTTTCTATTCTTTTCTTCCATTACTATGCATCTTAATGACTATAACTCGAATTAAGTGAAATTTTCTACACTTATTTCCTGAGAATTTTTCATTTGGAAGGAATTTTTGTACTGAGCTTTCCTTACAATAAAGTTATCAAATTTCATATGAAACATTCTCTGATGCCATAAACAACTATCATCAATCTGATTCATAAAGCAATGTCCATCAACACCCTTAAGTTGATATATATTTCCTTCAGACTTCTTTCCTCCAGCAATCACTATTCCAGATCCTTTCTTGATTTCACATCTTTCATCCTTAAATACAAGAGTATATCCTTTAATACACATCTTCTAATGCTCAAGATATTATGCCTTAAGCCCTTAGCATAGTAGATGTCATTAGTATTATGCCTATCATAAAAATTTACTAAACCTATTCCACAAATCTTAGAACCAATATCATCTCCAAAAATAACTAAGCCTCCATCATATTTTTCAAGTTTAACAAACTTACTCTTATCACTGGTCATGTGATGTGAACATCCATTTTCAAAAACCTAGTAGTTCTTTTCCTATTTAGCATGAAGAGCATAGATTATAGTACCTTCACCTTTCTCTTTCTCCAAAGGTCACTCCACCTATTTTTCAAAATTAGCAGAGGTAGGTTCATCTTTTATAGCCAAGAACAAGCATTCATTGTCATCAGGATCTCCATAATCAGACTCTTCATTACAAATACTAGCATCCTCATTCACATAATATGCTATGTTGATCTTCTTACCTTTGTTTTCTTTTTTAAATCTATGTTTATTCTTCTTAGCTCTTTCTGGACATCTCAAAGCATAATGACCTATTCCTCCACAACTAAATCATTTAAAGGGTAACTTACCTTCATACTTACTAATGCATTTCTTCATCCTTCTCACAAAGTTAGCGTCTATGTCATCAATATTTTCTTCATCCGAATCTTCAGCTCTTGTAGCCTTGAAAGTAGTTTTTGATTTGGATCCATTCCTCAAATTTGGCTTTCTTAACTCATAAGATGTTACAATTCCCAATAACTAATCTTTAGTGTAAGTATTATAGTCTATATGTTCTTCAATAATAGTTACCTTTTCACTTTATGCATTAGGGAGAGTTCTAAGAATATTCTTTACAATCCTGGATTCATCTATTGTAGCACCAAGTCCTCGCATTCCACTTACCACTTCATCCACTTTTTGTACATAGGATTTAATGTTCTCATCTTCATACATATGCAAGACTCAAACCATGTCTCCAAATTCTACAACTTTGCTTCTTTGACCCTTTCATCTCCTTCATCTAAAGCATCCTAGACATCTTTATAAGTATTTAGATTTTGAACTTTAATCAACTTAGAATGTGCAAGACTATTCTTCAAAATGAACTTCACCTTATTTTTCACTTCATGTTCCTTGATTTCATCAACCGTACTCATACCATTAGCAAGAGGAGTGTAATCAGTCTTGTAAGCTTTCTCAACATCATATCCACAATACTCCAAATATTCTTCCATCAGTATTTTCCAGATAGCATATTAGTTCCATAGAAATTTAGATACTCAAAAGTGATCTTTCCTACCATCCTAGACCTTCCTTAAGCGGTTAAGCTCCTCTCCAAGGAACCAAGCTTTGATACTAATTTTTGAACAAGACAACTGAGAGGGGGGGTGAATTAGTTGTAGCAAATTTTAACCTTTAAAACATTCACCAAAACTTAGATCAATCACAAATCCTTTACTAAAATGATTAAACATTAAGTGTAAAGGGAGAAATTGAAAAGCATCGCACATACATAGTAACACTAGACTTAATGGAAAAATCAATAAGGGAAAAACCATGGTGAGGATTATCTCACAATATAAAAAATATTAAAACCAATTACAAAGGCTCACTACTAGAATGGAACTTATTGTATGGATTATGACTCAATGTCCAACAAGGGTTAACCACCTGGAGGGCTCATTGCCACACAGATACAAATAATATATAAGAGATATGTTACAAAGAGAAGAAAATCTCAATGCAATAGATATTTCCACCACAATTCACTCAACCAATTGCAAACATGCATGACTGATAGAGTACACCTTCAACTCACTATATCAGAAAACTCGATAATTTGATTCTGCATTGATCTACCAAACTTGCATCATATACACATTGATTTATATCTATTTCACATCTATCTTTCTCTATTTATTTGCACACATATTTCACCAATATATCATCGTATATTTATAGAATCTTCAACTTTGAAACATATCCAAAGTCGGCTATCCATCATTTAAATTCAAATTAGGTCAGTGCCAAAACATTCTAGGGTGGAATTAAAATGAGGGAAACCCAAACACATGCTTGATGAGAACCCAAATAAGTCCCAACATGCTTCAACTCACTTCCATAAGCATTGAAAGTAGTGTTTAACACAAGTTCAAAAAAACCAACGTAAAACACATAAACAATTAAGCACACACAATCCTTAACATGATCCAATCCTCCTAGATAACAAAATTATCTTCAACATGATCATAATAGCTTAACTCTAGTACCACAAGTCATAATACTCAACCAAAAAGAAATATGGAGCAATCACATTTCTCCCAAACCTTAGCTAGATACCCTGAAAAACACAGTTCACAACTAGCGACCATAACTCACACTATACAACGATCTAGAAACCTAAAATATGGATATAGCAGCTTTCAACAACCATGATCAACATATCTAATTTTTTTGTAAATCTTTCATTTCAATGGAGTTACAGAGTGATTAATGCTAAATATGCTTGAATATATACAAGTAATTTAAATTCATGATATATTATTGCAAATCTTGAATTTCATGAAGTTGTGAAGTGACAGATGAGTGATTAAATTGAGCTTATGTTATTAACAACAATTTACACAATGAACCCTATGTGAACCTAGTGCATTAAGACTTGACATTTACAATCTTTGGGATTGAACTAAGATCACCTTAGATTTAGGTTTTCCCCTTGGATCTTTCAAGTAAAGTTAGGTTTTGACATTCTTTTGTGAGAATTTATCTTCCTGTTGGTGTGTGTGCAACACTTGCATCAACAAAATTGGTGCTAGAAGGAGGTCATTTTTGTCCTTAAGTAGGTGTTTGTGTCCTAGTCATAAAGTTGAGGTATGCCCGTGAGTTAAAGGTCCAAGTAAGCTTAAGATGGAGAGTGAAAAGGAGATCAAAGAGTTCTAGAATATTCCTAACTAGAAGCTCTCACCATTGAATTTTTTCACTTTTGGTCAAGTTATAGAGTGTATAATACATGACACAACCAATCATAGTGAAATTGACTATAAGGGATTTTTGACTAGGGTAGGTTTGGCCATTCATAAGGTGATCCTATTAACGAAGGCTTTCTTAAGTGCAAAAAGGAGGGAACGGTTATCTGATTGTTGTTAGAATTCTAAAAGAACACATAAACCTAGTGGAAATAGAGTTTTTATCAATTCAACAATTGGATTAAATAAATTTACTAACAATGATCATTATGTGGGAATCTCAAAAATTTTGCAGGGAAAAATCAAATTCACGAGAGTTTGGAAACATCAAAATTTAAGTGTGAACATGAAGGAAGTGAGTTGCCACTCTTTGCACACATGGATGACAATGAAAAGGTTGAACTGGTTGAACAAGCGAGAGATGCTTGATTTTTTCCCCTAATTATGAATCGATGGTTTAAAAGGGAAGAGAACTTTGATTTTATTCAAATGACAGAGTATCAAAATTTTACTTTCTCTCTCTAATAATTGTGTAAACCATGCTAGAGTCTGGTCTAATGAGATAAATAGTGGTCTTAGGGTTGAAGACAAGGCAGGTTGTAGACAAAGCTGGGTGAAATCATAATACTATGTCTCACTTTTTGCCCAAGATGGACATTTACATCAATATTTTTAACTAAATCTTCATCTTCTGAGACCTATAATAGCTGAAGTGTTAAGAATTTGAAGATGATGTGAACTAGTGATTTGTGGAAATTTGTGTGTAGATTCTAAATATATTTTGTTTCAATTTTTTTAAAATAAATCATGAATATTTCAACATCTCCTTTAATAACTAGTTTTAAACAGAAAATAACATTTTCAAAAAGTAACATTTGTGTCGTACAACATAACTTTTTTTAATAAAGGATTAAATTCTAATTTTAAAAATATAGATTCTCAACACCAATATCTAGGGAAAGGATATTTTTTCATAATTTTTTGTTGCATATATTTTTTTAAATTAATTTTTGAAGTCACTATAACTGTAACTTGGACATACATGTGTGTCATACAACCTAACTTGTTGTGTATTTATCAAAATACATTTTTTATTTTTTGGGTGAAATGAGGACATCAATACCTAGGGAAAGGGTATTTTTTGAATTTTTTTACAATGGTTTACTATTTTTCCACCTCTGTATAACAAAAATCTTGATGCTCAGAGAAAAATTATGTTTAGTAAAAACTAAAAATTAAATACATGATAAAATGAAAATATATCAAAACTAGACTTGTGGGAAAGCTTGTTTCAAGGGATACAATCTTGCAAAATATAATTTTTAAATGGCATTATTTAATCCATCAAAATGTAAAGAAAAAGTGGTTTTTTTCTAGCATTTTGATAGGTACGAAGGAGACTCCATTGTGGGTTTGATTTAATACTAGAGGGGTTCTACCTAAGGGGGTTTGATCAAAGGGGGTATTATCTATCCCTATTCAATTAAAACCCTTTAGATGGAGCCTCTCAAGACTTAAACCATTATTTTTTCTAAAAATAGTTATTTCAGGCAAAAATCAGCATATCCCAAAAGTGAGACACACTATTGTGGTAGCATCCAGCCCTAAAGGAAGAAGTGGCCACGTAACAAATAAAACCATTCATGAAGTAGAGAAAAAGGAGATGGAATATTGCAAGAGAAGTTTGTATGAAGGTATAGGTCTAAAACAATGGAAAAGGTGTGTGTAACTGACCATCCATTAGGTCATTTCCATACATATTAGTGAAATTGTGGGTAAGTAGAATTTTGAATTCTCATTCATTAAACACACAAAATTTCAAGTAATACATAATTATACTAGGTTATCTAAATGGTACTTAAGTGAATTTAAAGATAAGCCTACTAAAATTAGAACTAAAAGCATTACAAAGTTAATAATGGAGATGAGGGTAAATTGCTTTATTAGGGTAAATTTGTTTTTTAAGGTTAGTTTGTTTTGGTAGTTTTTCACCTATTTATCTAATTTAGGTCTTGTAATTAGAAAATTTGTCTTGATTAGAACACATGGTAATTGAATTGTGAAAACCATTCCATTGAAAAGAAAAAAAATGCAAAACCATTTAAAGAAAATGCACGCATAAAGAGGAAAAGTGAAGTTGTTTTTACAAAAAAGAAAAATTTACATTATATTGTATGGTAATAACCTCAAATGTACATGGAGATAAAAAATTCTAATTACAAGTTGATATCAAAAAATAAAAATGGTGGCTAGTTGTTCAAGGAACTATGCTGAAATAGTGGACATGCTTCCTAGCTAGTCAATTTGTTGCACCTCATCCCTAAGAAACATGTGTCCTAGATAAGCATTGTCCCTATGTTCATCAAGGTTAGGGGTGTGCAGTGTAGTGAGGAAGGGTAGAAGAGGATCTACCTCTCCTTGGTTCAAAAATTGTGGAATATCCTTGATAGCTAGAATTCCCACCCCAGGTTGAGCAATAGACATAACAATGTCTAGACTCCCTAGGTAGTCTGGTTGTACTATCATCACAATAACAAAATGAACTTTAGCTACAAAGATTCTGAGATACAATAAGGAAGTGATGAAATGTGAAGCCAAGTTAGAGTTCACCCTGTAATAAGACCCTGCATTCATGAAGGTTTCCCCAAGAACTAGACATAGAAAGGCCTTGATAGAGGGCGTCCTAAGGAAAAATACTTTTTTTGGGACTTTGGCTTGTAATTAAGCCTAGGAAGCTAGTTTGGCAATGAAAAATGGTAAGAAAGATGGGGGTATCCATTATTTTCAGGAAAGAGAAAATGTAGAGAGGAAATTAAAAGTTGAAGGTAGAAGTGTAGAATTTGGAGAGGTCATATTTATAGAAATCTGTAATAAATCTATGGTGCATGGTTTCCTTGAAGTAAAAATATTGGGAATGCAAGTTGAGGTGGTAGAAGTACACTTCTCATAATTAAAAGTTAAATAAAATAAATTCACACAAAGCTGGCACACAGTGGTTCAAGGATGGCATGTAAGCAAATCATGAACTAGGTGAAATCAAGATTGAGGAATTAAATGGTGATCATTTTAGTTCATTCAATTGAGCTGTATTAATTATGAAATTATCTAGATGTGTAGTTTGGAAGGGGAGCTAGATCAGTGAGTTGGCACATGCTAGAATATTGGGAAATTTGAGGATAATTAATATATGCATAATTATGCATGTGAATTAAATGAAGAGCATGATGGCTAGGTTAAGGCATCATAATGACAAGTCAGATACATTAATATGACTGCAGAGCCACCAAATTTGAAGTTATTAGTGGAGTTCAATTTAGTGGATTGCCATGGATTGACAAAATGGATGGGTGGAAACTAATGTTTCTAAATTTAGCAGTAATCAAGTGATTTCATAACTTGCAGCTAAATTTTAACTTATGCTTTTTTTCCATTAGATAATGAATTGTAATTAGTCAAAGTCTAGTATAAGGGTGATAAAACTTCACTGGAGAGCCTCACGTATAGGAAATTCATTAAGTAAATATTTTTAGAATCGGTGAAGAGGATGAAGGATATTTACATTGAGTGAAAAATCAAAAGGTAACCTTTGCTACCACCATTATTCCCAACCTAATGGCAGGCTTCATTACCTACAAGTTGAAACAAGAGATTTTTTAAAAATATCAAATGAAAATGAATATAAAATAAACATTAAAAGAGAAAATTCAACTCTTTAGGCTATCCAAATATCTCTATTGAGGCTATAGATGTCTGACTGATAGTAGAGCTATGTTTGTGGAAATTACAAAGATAACATTTTTTGGGTTATGGACGCTTGACTGGTAGCAAGGCAATATCCAGGTTGGCTAAGAAGGACTACCAAATTAGGTAGGTCAATATAAATGGACCAATCCTTTTCATTAACTCATGAAGATGGTAATAAATCAATGCACACACTAGTATTTTTAGGTGAAATTTTATGGTTCTTATGCTAGAATTCAAGTGAAGGCAAGGGGTTATTGTGGAAAATATGCATAAGTTATGATTTACTATGGGTGGTTGATTCCCAAGTTTTTCTTTTGAATTTGGTTTTGTTGGTTGAAAGTTGTTGTGTGGTCTAACAACACATTGAAAAATTGTAAGGCTTGAAGACCCAAGTTGAAAATTATTGCTTAAGACAAGTGCTAGTTGGTTGGCGGCCTCAAGGAAAGCACATTGGAAGTCAAAAATCTTGAAAAATAATTCATGATCAAGTGTACTAGGTGTCCGGAGTCTAGGTGAATGGGTTTTTCAGGTAATTCAAGTTTGGATGAATAATTGGGATGAGTTTGTGGAGAAAGTTGGACAAGTTACTATAGCCAGGAGTCAAAACCCCACGTGTCTAAAAAATTCACTAAGGTAGAAGTCAGGTTGTGATTTGTTTTGATAAGTGTAGTACATCAACTAGACAGGTTTTAAAGGTAGTCAAGTAATCAGGTTTTAGGTACCTGAGTACCAGGGTAAATGGTGAATTGGTGGAAGAATGTTTAATTTTGTTACCTAGTTTTTCCTGAGTGCACAAAACATCTAAAAACTCACCTAAAGTTAGTGGTTTCATGAAAACATTAAAGCATACTATTTGAGGATTAGTTTTGAAAGGATTAATGATAAGTGTGGTTTTATTATAATGAGGTTTTTATTGATAGTTTAAGAGGGAATTGACATGTGGAATTTTAGTTGCAGGAGGAATAGGTTGTTGGACAACGTTCGGGTATGGATGATAAAAAAACCATGGATTGCAAGCAAATCTAGCAATAGCACCTAGGTTAGATGGCACACTTTGGAATTTCATGGAAGGAAGGAGTGTATGGTGAAGGAATGTGGGAATAGAGAAATCAAAGATTTGAGTATTACACATGCAATGAAGGAGATGTTGAGTTTTAGGGTGCTACACTTACTGGCATTTTTACCGAAGCCATATCTTGGAGCTAGGAACATAGGGATAATGGATTAAAATGTCTATATCCAACTGATCACTCTAAATATCTAGTTAGTTCCTACATTTTTTTTTAAGGTTAAGTTGTTGATTTTCTCAATCTAGCTTGATATCCTGATTATATCTTGAAGACATGAGTCCAAAATTTTGAAGTGCCGAAGAAAGTCAAAGTTTCTATTGACTTATTCTAGAAGTTTCTCTTGCCAACTATCATGTGCCACGTGTTGTGTTATGATTCATTCCCTAGATTATATTTCATGTGTTTCGATTGAACTCCTCGAGTTCCTTGTTCTTTAATAAAAAGAGGGTAAAAACTTTATTGAATCATAACAGCAATACAAAGTCCAAAGAAGGAAGCCACAAGGGGCCAAAAACAACAAGAATTAATTCACACCCAAGAAGCACCTCATATCCTCAGCAACCCACTCCTCAAGAACAGGGGCCATATCAACAGGGAGATTGCTCCAATCATCCACAGACCAAGAATCAGTCTTTTCCGACGCCCATCTAGCCAACCCATCAGCCACCATATTCCACTCCCGTGGAATATGGCGGAAAACAATGGATTCCAAGGTAGAGCACAGAGAAATAATCTGTTTGACAACCACAGCTAGCTGCCAGTTCACATCCTCCACATTTTGATTATTCAACATATCAATAACCACCTGAGAATCAGCTTCACAAACAATCCGCCGCCATCCAAGGGAAACCGCACGCTCAATCGCCAAGAGAATAGCGCTTGCCTCCATAAGATTATTAGTTTGCAAACCACGATACATAGAAAAGAAGAAAACCACCACTCCAAGGCTATCTCTACCAATACCACCAACCCCAGCATGCCCAGGGTTACCCCTAGATGACCCATCTGTATTAATTTTCAACTCCCCTAGAGCAGGTGGGCACCAAAAGCCCTCACGAGCAACCCTCTCACGCCCACGCCTACGATGCACTTTGCTCAAAATACACTTCTCCCCTGTGGCAAGACCCAGGGAATTTACAACACCCAAGTCCCCAGGATCAATCGGCACAGACAGGTCACACTTTGCAGTCAAAGTCTCCAGCAAAGCCCCAAGAATTCGCCTCCAAAGTTGCCCCACGAGCAATTTTTTATCCAAGAATATTCTTCTGTTACGTTCCAACCAAATTTGCCAAACAATCAAACTAGGACCAATGCTCCAAGCAATTTTAAGAAAAGAGGTTTTAGCAGGAGAAGAACCCTGTCTCTTCCAAAAATCCTCCAAAGAAGAGACATGGCAACACGGTAAGCTCCAAAGATTCCACCAGTGATGCCAGATAGTCTTAACAAAAGAACACTGAAAAAAGAGATGTGATAAGCATTCATCATGCTGACCACATAGAATGCACATGGAGGGGCCCTGGAACCCACGTTTGCAAAGATTATCCCAAGTAAGACACTTACCTTGAACCACAAGCCAAGAGAAAAAATTACACTTAGGCCAAGCAAATTTATTCCAAGCATGCTTCCACCAAGAAACCTGGGAGCTTCCAAAGACCTGTTTATCCAAAACCTGATAACCAGAGGCAACCGAAAATTTTCCTTTCAAGTCAGGTCCCCAAGCAAGCACATCAGCCCCTTGGAGAGAATTGCAGACACGACTCGATAAAATCTTAGCAAGCTCTTGACGATCCTCCACTGCACCACCAGGAGGCCAATCCAAGGGGCTCTTCCACCTAGACACAGAAATTTGACCCAAAGATTGTTGAGATTTAAAATCTGCCACATGACTCCAACCCGCCTCCACAAAAATCTGGCACAAATCTTGGAGATGGGGATGAGATGACACAATGGGTGGGTATCCATCCCAAGAATCATACCAGAAAAGAGCATCTCGACCCCCATTACAAATCCAAAAAAGTCCCTGTTTAACCAACTTGGCACCACGTTTAAGGGTACTCCAGATCACAGAGCCTTTCCCCTCCATACTAAACCTTGCTACCTCCATACTTTCTACTGCCCCCAAATATTTGAAGGTCAGAATTTTAGCCCAGCACATATGCTGTTGAGAGCACCAACGCCAATACAACTTAGCAGCCAAGGCCTGCCCATTCAAATCAGCCCGCCGTAAACCAAGACCCCCCTCTTGCTTTGGCCTACAAACAACATCCCACTTCACCAGACTCCATTTTCTATGAAGAAGATTACCAGCCCACAGAAACTGACGAGACAATTTCTCAAAATCTCTAATAAAACTTGAAGGAGCAGAAAGAACAAAGCATTTATAAATAGGAAGAGCTTGGACCACCGACTTTAAAAGAGTCACTCTACCTGCTGAAGAAAGCCACCTGCAAGTCCAATGACTGACCAATCCTCGAAACTTATCAAGAGTCTCTTGCCAAAACCTTTTGGGGAGAGAGCGAACAGCAAGAGGGATTCCAAGATAGGAAAAAGGAAGCGAACCAATCTGAAACCGAAGGATACCAGCAATTCTCCTTTGAATACCTTTAGGAGTGTGGAAGAAATATATGAAGGACTTCCCCTCATTTATGCGCTGCCCAGAAGCCGCCAAGTAACTATCCAAGACACTGCACCAATTGAGAGCCTCCTCAACCTTAGCCCTGCCCATCAAAGCAGTATCATCTACAAATTGCAGATGAGACTGAGGGGGAATACCATCTCCCCAACTCCATCCCTGAAGCAAGCCACTAGCAACCTGAGCACGAATGAGTCTTCCCAGGCCTTCCGCAAGGAGGATGAATAAGTAAGGAGATAGGGGATCTCCTTGCCTAAGGCCTCTAGAAGCACCAAACAAACAAGTGGGCTCACCATTGATAAGCACCGAAAAGGAGGAGGAAGTGACACAACTCCTAACCCATTCAATCCAACCCTCAGCAAAGCCAAAAGCTCCAAGGATTTTAAATAGAAAACTCCATTTAACACGATCATATGCTTTAGCCATGTCTAACTTGATAAACATAGATTTATCTTTTGAGGATTCCATAGAATGGATGGCCTCGGCAGCAATAACTACCCCATCCATGATCTATCTTCCAGCAACAAAACCCCCCTGCTCTTCAGAAATTAAGTCATCAAGCCAAGGCTTCAGCCTTTCTGCAATCAACTTAGTAATAATTTTATACACAACATTACATAGAGCTATAGGCCTAAACAAATCCAAGGAGTTAGCTCCCATCTTCTTAGGAATAAGAGCTAAAAATGTAGCATTTAGGGACTTCAACATTTGTTTATGTATAAAGGATTCTTGGACAACCTCTAAAAGGTCCAATTTAACCACTTCCCAGAACTCTTGAAAAAATTCAATGGGGAATCCATCAGGCCCAGGAGCTTTACCTTTCTTCATCTGGAATACAACCTTCTCAAGCTTCGACAAGGTAATAGGAGCAAGCAATGATTCATTCATTTCATTAGTCACCAGCTTCGGGATACAATCTAAAATTTTAGCTTCATCCTCCTCCGCAGGAGGCGAATCCTTAGAGAAAAGGGTAGAGAAATAATGAATGCATCCAGCTGAAATAGAGGCTGAAGAGGACAAAGATTCCCCATTAGGCAACATAATAGAAGAAATAGCATTACCTTGTCTCCGAACCTTAACTGAGTTATGGAAGAACGCAGTGTTTCGATCTCCAGCCTAGAGCCATTCAATACGAGACTTTTGTTTCCAAAAAATCTCTTCTCTTAACTCCCATTCCTCAAGCTCTTTTGTTGCAGCAACCTCTAATAAACTCAGCTCCTCTGAGAGGCCTTGATCTCGAATTTGTCTGGTAATTAGGTCTAGATTATCTCGTGCCTTTTGCTTTTCCTGAAATAAATTACCAAAATGCTGCCTATTCTATCTTTTCAATCTGTATTTAACATACTGGAGCCTCTTTGAGAAAGAGTACATGGCAGTGCCATATGCAGGCTTCCCCTGATCCCACCAACTAGGGAGAAAAACATGAAGAGATTCATCCCTAAGCCACATGATTTAGAACTTAAAGGTCTGTCTAGCACACCGTTGAGGCACATCAACCACTAGCTTAATAGGCCAATGATCAGAACCACGACCATCCAAAATTTTAGAGCTTATCAACCACCTGTCCCCCACCCAAAAACTAGACACCAAAAATCTATCCAGTCTTTCAGAAATAGAGGCATCACCAATTCTCCTATTATTCCAAGTAAAAAGACCATTTCCAGGCTTGATATCCACAAGATTCAAAGCAGAGATATTGTCCTGGAGCAATAAAGCAGAAGCCTCCAACCTTGCAATACCACCTCGTTTCTCAGCAAGCTCCGTGATAGCATTAAAATCACCTCCAATAATCCAAGGATGGTAGGGAAATAAGCTGTGAACTAGATGAATGTTGGACCACAAAAGTTGCTTGCCCTGCAACTCCACAGGCGCATACACATTGGAGAAGAGAGCAATTTCCCCTGACATAAAACAAGAGGCCACCATGGAAAGGGAGGACCTAAAAGACCCCCACCAAAGGGGGCAAATCTTACGTGGGTTCCATAAGCATGCCACCCCGCCAGAAGACCCTTGAGCACCAATGCATTGGCATCCACCATTCCCCCATAACTTAGGAACTAAATCCATCATACCCTCCACAGAGAGCTTAGTCTCCTGCAAAAAAAGAACATCAGGCGAATGACACCTAATCAAATCCCGAACAGCTTTTTGTCTAGGGCCACTGTTCAAGCCCCTAACATTCCAAGAGAGAACTATCATTTCGAGGGGCATGAAAAATGCGAATCCAGAGTCTTGACTGACCCTGACTCCACCAAAGTCTCCCCTATCATCTTAATCTTTTCCTCATCCTTCTTCCTTCCCAGCTTAGAAATTTTCTCCGGCCCCCCCTTCTTGAGAACTTTTTGCAGAACACCCAACTGAGAGGATGCCTTAATATTCTTCTTGCCCACCTCCGGACCAACTTTTTGCAAGAGGTGAACCTTATCTACACTATCTTTCACTACCTCAGCACTACCACCCAACTCATCCTGAACCTCCATTTGACGATCTGTCCCTAGAGCCAAAGTCCCATCAGTAAGCGGAGCCATAATCACCTCTGAGTTGAGCAATACCTGACTAGGATCTTTCCCAACCTCATCTAAGCATGGCACTCCCATACCCCCCTCCTGTTGGGGAGCAAGCATTGCCTCAACCGAAGGGCCATGCTGATCAATATCCAAAGTCCCATGATCTAGATCCAAAAATCCTGGGTTCACCTCCTGTTGACTAAGATCCTCTAGCACCTCAAACCTGTTGAAGGTGTCCTCCTCCTGCCTGTCCTTCAAAGTCCTTTTATGACCTTTATTTCTGTTTCGGCCTCTAACGGGAATAAATCCATCTTCCCTACCACCAGAACCTGAATGGGGTCCTTGCCCTTATCCACCCTAGGTGGATTAGCTGAAGGTTGAGAAGAATGAGCCTCCAAAGGCTTGGCCTTTGGACATCTGCGCAGGAGGTGACCATACTCATGACAGAAATGACAACGGAAGGGAAGTGTTTCATAATCCAGCTGTTGCACCCATGAATAATCTCCTGTACTCACTTCTAACGAGTCTGGCAATGGCTTACTTAAATCAATTTCTACACAAAACCGGGCAAAAGTCATTACCTTTTTGAATTGTGTTTGCTGAGAAGAACCCACAGGTTTCCCCAGCTTCGAGGCTAATAGGCACAACACATCCTCTCGCCAGCATTCCACAGGGAGCCTTGGAAGACGAACCCAAACCGGAACCCGATTCGGAAGTTCCTCTGCCGGGTTGAAGCCAGCATGCCATGGCTTAATAAATAAGCCCACCTGGTTATAAAAATACGGGCCCCCTTCAAAAATCCTATTCCGATCAGCCAAGCAGTCAAATGTAACCATGAAGTAGTTATTTTCCAGGAGGCGGATCTCCATCTCTCCCTCAGGCATCCATGTCTTTTGAGCCCACAAATCCAAGAATTGCAAAGAAATTTTCAAACCTAAGAATTTGCAATAAAGAGAATGTCGAGCATAATAATCAATGTCTTCAGCCAACATCTCCATTGGAATGACTACACTCGGCCTCTCTTTACACCGTTCGAGGCACCCATTAATCTTCGGAATTCTAGGCCCCCCTACCGAGCCCATCTCGACTTTCTCAGGTTCCACCGAGAAAAGATTATTATCAAAAATCTTTGAACCCTGTGGAGAGGGTTTCGAACCAAAAGAAGAACGGAAGTCCATATTGGGACAAACCCTAGAAGATTCTCCAGTATCCATCAAAGAGCACACAACGCAAAATGAGCTAGCAAGGCCAAAATAAAACCAAGATCCCTTCGATGAAGGCACACTCCACTAGACACCAGGATCGCAACCCCCCAACCCCAGAATACACACCTGCTTCAAAAGAAAAGAACCTCCCCCCGAATAGCATAAAAAAACCCACCCCCAACAAGCTTCAGAGAAGAAGAGAACAGATCCGACCCCCAACTACACATGCAACCACCAAAATACCACATGCAGGATGAGCCTAGATGGTTGCGGCCTCATGCAGCGCTTGCAGAGCCATCCTCCTCCCATTTTCCTCGAGTGCCTTGTTCTTATAAAAGGTCAAGATTTGTTTTTTTTAGTTAAGTTCAGAAATTTGTGGATTCTGGAGATCTAATTTTTTTACAAGTTTTATTTCTTTTTCCTTTTTTTTGTTCCATTCCAGATTAAAAAATTGTATGTTCCAGTTAAGCTAATTAATATCAAGGCCAATTTAAAGCTATTTCCTTATACAAAATCATACTTAGCTTCTTATTTGTTCCTATCAGAAAATCTTGTGCACTGCACTAGATTTGGGTGCACAATGACACTATCGAGTGGAAAATAATCATTTTTTCTTATAAATCCTTACATCATTCTATTCCTAGTTGTGAAGAAATCTAGTGAAGTATAGAGTGGTTTTCTTTGATTTAATTTGTTTCTTGGGGCATTTGTGGATAATACCTAAGAGAATATTTAAATTTTAGGATTTTAATTCTTTTTTTTGGAATAGATTTTTACTATTTTTAGAAAATGTTTCAAAGATGATGAATGCATGGAATATTATTGTAAATATTTGATTTCCATGGAGTTACTGAGTTATTAATGCTATATATGATTGAATATATGCAAGTAGTTTGAATTCATGAAATATTATTGCAAATATTTAGTTTTATGAAGTTGTGACATGACATATGAGTGATTAAATTAAGCCTATGTTATGATCCTTTGGATACCAATTAACCTGAAAAACCATAGACCCCTCATTATTAACAACAATTTACACAAAGAACCCTAAGTGAACCTAGTGAGTCAAGACCTGAAATTCCTAAGCCTTGGGATCAAACTGAGATCACCTTAGATTTAGGTTTTCCTTGTGGATCTTTCAAGTAAAGGTAGGCTCCAACATTCTTTTGTGAGAATTTATTTTCCTATTGGTGTTCATGTGCAACACTCACATCAATAGATCTAAAACAAAAAATTCTAAATACAACACCTTTGAACATATCTAATCAACATATCTAAAGTGTATAAGAAGATCCTCAAACTAGAAAAAATGCAGAGAAACACAAGAACACAACCTTGCAACCTAGAACACTATTGCATCGCACTATTTATTCTTTTTATCAAATTTTCTCAAGAGCACTTTGAAAACAAGCACCAAAGACACATCCTCATCATCTTTAGTACTTCCTCAACACAACTAAACCAACTGCAATATACTAAATCAACCATAGGTCATAGAAGCTTATCTTAACAACACTAGAGGTTGACACTAGTAGCTTTAATAATGACAACATAATGTAAATAATCAAAGCATGGATAATATCAACTGCTCAAAAATCTTACCCAATAATTATCTTCTTCCTCTTTATATAGTTGAAACCAATGACAACACCAATCTTCTCATACTTGCAATAATCTCTCTCTTTGTCATTGATGGAAACATGTGATATTAAAAACCATCAAAGGCACAACAAATCTACTCTATAGCTATTTTATTTTCTCTTTTCTCTTTACTCATTCTCCCTCTTTCTATATTTTTCACTCCCCCTTTGTCAACTAAACAATTTTCTATCTCTCTCCCCTTAACTATCTTCTTTTCCACATGTCTCATTCCCCCCCTTGGACATCAATGGTAAAGGATAAAATATTTGTATCATTGATGTTTCCCCTTTGACATTAATCAACTTTCTCACAACTGCTCAATATACTCACCCATAGGAGCACACACTATATTTCACCAAATTAGCTACCAATACACAATGAAAACAAACACCCTTCAGACTATAACAACCAACAATGCTGATAAGTTGGAGGTATTTTCCATAGTGTGTCAAATTGTGATATTGCTATTAGGATTCAACCATGTAGTTTTTCAAGTCAAACTCATTGACCCATGTTTCATGAGTAGTTGTTCACAAGAACCCATCTCTCATTATAATGAATATTACACTTAGCACTCATTACATCTAGGTGATTCTCATAGGGTTGAAGCACTGGGCCTTCTCGGGAGGTCACCCATCTTAGTACTACTCCAGATCAAGTGAACTTAACCATGGAGTTTTCCCCAAGGTTAAACCCACTTAGCTTGCAACCCCATTTGCAAAACCTTCAACAAGTGTTGTGCCTTATACTCCCCCTGAGAGATAGCCACCAACATCAATCTAGAAAAAATAATGAATCTAGAGATCCATTGGACTGATGCATCTCCTTTTTCATTTAGTTCAAAGAAGGAGAGGCAACAACCCCCAACTTCTCTTGGATATACTCAAAAGTATCCTTACGAAGAAACTTAATGACTATATCAGCAATCTGATCCTTTGTAGGAACATATTCAAAATTCACTTCATTCTCCATAACCTTCTCTATTAGAAAGTGATACTTAATTGAGATATATTTTATAATTGAATGCATTACTAGATTCTTTGAAATATTGATTGCACTTGTATTATCAAAGAAGATAGAAATAGGATCATCATACACCACTCAGATATCCTTTAATGTTTGCCTCATCCATAACACTTGTGTGCATCAAGATGTTGTTACAATGTACTTATCCTCTACAATAGATAAATAAATTGAATCTCATTTCTTGGTTAGCCATGATACTAGTCCACATCCAAGAAAGAAAGCACCACCACTTGTACATTTTTTGTCATCTACACAACCAGCTAAATATGCATTTGTGTAAGCACTCAGGGTGAAATTAGTATCCTTTGGATACCATAAGCCATTATCATAGTTCCCTTCAAGTATTTGAATATCCTTTTTATTTCTACAACATGCGATTCTCTATGATCTTCGTGAAATCTAGCCACAAGACAAACTACATGCATGATATTCATTCTAGTAGCAGTTAGATATAACAATCAACTAATCATTGATCTAAACTTTCTCTGATTAGCCTTAGGAGATTCATCATTCTTTCTTAGCTTGTACTGAGTAACCATAGGAGTACATACTGATTTAGAGTGTTCCATTCCAAACTTCTTCAACATTTTGTTGATACTTTATTGTTAATTAAAAATTCCTTTATCTGTTTGATTAATTTGTAGCCCATGGATGAAATTAATCTCCCCAAACATACAAATTTCAAACTCATTCTACATCTCTTCTACAAAATTCTTACACATAGCTTCATTGCATCCAAAAATTATATCATCAACATATACAAGCATAATAAAAATTTGATCTTTTTCAAGTTTAAAGTAAAGATTACTATTTGTGGTACCTTTATTGAATCCTTGTTGTATCAAATACCTATCCAACCTTGCATACCAAGCTTTTGGAGCTTGCTTCAATCCATATAATTCCTTGTTTAATATACAAACCATATCTGATTTTCTTGATAATTGAAACCATTCTAATTGTTCCATGTATACGTCTTCTTCCAACTCTCAATTCAAGAAAGAAAACTTCACATCCATTTGATAAACATTGAAATCCTTGTGTGCTAAAAAATCCAAAAACATCTTGATAGTTCCATTCTTTCCACCAGAGAAAATTTCTCCTCAAAATCTATTCCTTCAACTTGTGAGTAGCCTTTACACATAAGTCTTTCCATGTTACTTACCACTTCTCCATTCTCATTTATTTTTTTTCTAAACACCCATTTAGTTCCAATTATGTTTTTGTTTCTAGGTCTTGGGACAAGTTCCCAAGTCTGATTCTTCTCAATCTACAGTAGTTCTTCTTGCATAGCCTTTATCCAATGTTCATCTTTGCATGTTGTAATTACTATTTAAGGTTCAACTTCAAAAAGTAAACACAGATTTACCTCTTCTTCAACAACTTTCCTTCTTGTCAACACCTTTGCTTTTGTCTTCAATGACCTATTCTTCAAAATGATTCTTCTACACTTACTTAAGGGTTCTAGGGGTCTTTTTTGGAGCTTCTTCCTCTTTAATTTGTACTTCATTTTCCTTATCTTTTTCCTCTTCTCTACAAGTAGGATCATCTAATTCATATCTATCTATCACTACTGAATTTTGAAAATATTCATGAACTTTGACACTTGCACTCTC
Organism: Sequoia sempervirens; assembly: GCA_007258455.2. Classification (NCBI taxonomy): domain Eukaryota; kingdom Viridiplantae; phylum Streptophyta; class Pinopsida; order Cupressales; family Cupressaceae; genus Sequoia; species Sequoia sempervirens. The sequence goes on from VDFB02017779.1 coordinate 121,085, forward strand.
AACAATATTTCTCAATCTCTTGTTGTAGTATTTTTAAGCTTTTCTTTTAGTAGAGTATCCAAGGAAAACACCTTCATCAGACCTTGCATCAAACTTATCCAAGTTTTATTCATCTCTTTTGATGTAAAATTTTCATTCAAATAGCCTAAAGTTCTTGATTGTAAGAATCCTTCCATACCATAGCTCATATGAATTCTTTGAAAATTTTATTTTTATTGAACTGTGTTAAGTATGTAAACAACAAAATGAATTGCTTCTCTCTAATAAGTTTCTGGTAGGTTTTCTTCTTTCATCATAGTCCTTGTAGCTTCTTGAATATTCATATTTTTCTTTTCAACCACTCCATTTTATAGAGGATTTATAGGGGTAGCTAAGTGCCTCTTTATGCCATGATTCTCACAAAACATGATAAATTCATTGGAGGTTAAATCTCCACCTCTATCAAACCTCAAACATTTTATTTTCATATCCATTTCATTCTCAACCATAGCTTTAGATTATTTAAACTTGTCTAGAGCTTCAAAAAAATTTCTTTGAGAAAAGTAACTCATGTCATTCTAGAATAATCATCAATCAAAAGCATGAAATACATATCACCTTGAAGACTTCTTACTCTTCTAGTACTACAAAGATTTGTATGTGCCAACTCTAGCAATCTGGTAGTAGATTGTTCTTTACCTTTGAAACTTCACATTTTCTTTCCAATCTGACAATCCTTGTAGACAACATAAATAGGCTTTGTAATCTTTGGAAGATCTCTCATAGCTTGAACTGATCTAATTATTACTAGGTTATCAAAATTAATGTGACACATCCTCTTGTGCCATATCCATCTTTCATTAATATGAGTCATAAAGCAATGACCATTAACACCCTTGATCCAATAAACATTTCCATTTTTCCTTCTTCCAACAACAATCACAGCTCTGGACCCTTTTTTGGTCTCACATCCATGATCCTGAAACATAAGATTGTATCCTTCACTACACATGTGTCGAACACACAAGATATTATTCCTTAAACCCTTAACATAGTAAGCATCAACATTGTTATGCTTTCCATCAAAACTAGTTGAACCTATTCCATATATCTTAGCACCTCAATCATCACCAAATATAAAAAGTCCCCCATCATACTTTTCAAGTCTCAAAAACTTACTCTTATCATCGATCATCTATTTAGAGCATCCACTTTTAAAGGTCCAATAGTTTTTATCCTATCTAGCATGAAAAGAAAATACCAAAGTACCTTTAGTTTTGTCCCTTGTCTCTAGAGGGCTTTCAGTTGGTGTAATTAATTATTAATTATACTTTGTATAACTTTACTTAGGCATTATTTAATTCCTAGGTTATAGGTTTTCATCTTTATCTTATTGAGCTATCTTGTTGCTCAAGATAAGATTAGGTTTATGCATCTTTTCTTTTATAAAGCAAATCATTATCATGTAATTATGAATTCTTGAATAATATTAGGTTGCACATCTTTTTGCAATATCTCTACTTTTTCTGTTTTTCTCTTTTGTGGAAGGATATTCTGGTTTGCAAATCTGATCTTGGTTTCTAACATGGTATCAGAGCCTTGATTTGTAGCCCCTTCTCAAATTTTTGAGAAAATCATTGCAAGGTTCGTTCGGGATTCCTCAAGGGTATCATTCCTTGAGTTCATTCATGAGGCATTTTGGATCAGATCGGGCTTCACCATTGGATTTAGAGCACTGGAAAAAGTCAGGATTGACTTTCATTTTGTAGATTTTGGCCATCATTTGCTAGATCTGTGAGGGTTTCAAGCTGGGAGATTTTTTGCAAGATCTAGGGGTAGCTGAATTTTTGGAGCAGTTTGAGCACAAACAGAGGTCACCATCGTGTTCGCAATAGCCAAAAACCCTAAGAATGCCCTTCATTTCATCAATTTCTGAGAAGTTGGTCTAGAAGGGGAAAAAAATTGCCTGGGGGCCGTACGACCTCCCCAGCACACCTTTTGATGCACAAAAATTGATTTTTTTTTAAAAAACATGCTTTGTTGGAAAATGTGCCGATGCTTCTAGTATAGAAGGATTCTGCTGCCTGGGAGCCACCGGGTGGCCACTGTTCTGCCACTGCCACCCCACTCCACCACCAACTCACTGCTAGCCAGGTTTCAGCCCCGCGGGCCCCCTGCAGCACAGATCCGGTCACATCCGGCCAGACTCCCAGCTCCCTATGTGGTCCTATGGTGGACCAAGGGCCTAAGCCCAGCCCCTCATAAGTAGAAGAATATTCTCACTATTAGAGAATATACTAGCCACCGACAAAATTTTCCAGTAGACAGGGAATATTCCCTTCCATGCAGCATATTCCTCTGACAACCGTCAAATTTTTTGCAGGGGGAGATTTTTTGTTGCAACGGCCAGATGACTGTCAAAAATTTTCCTGTGAAGTGCTGATGTTAGGATGATGTCATCGGCTGTATGGCCCTCTTTGCCCCTCCTAGCCCTAATTTTTTCCTAAAGGAGCAGTTTTTTTCTTTTGGTCATAACTTGGGCATACGGTATCAAAATCGAGCAAACAAGATATCACTAGAAAGCTAGTTCCGAGCACTTTCCAGTGATGTTTATTTTACAGTATTTTTCTATTTAGCTATTTTTTTTTTCTATTTGAAGTTAGATGTTCATTTTGGGCTTCTGAGCTCATAAATTTTTGCCACGATCTTCGATTTTCATCATCTTTGCAATGTTGGAAAGGTATTGAGGAGATCTATCTTGTTGTCCATGCACTTTTTGCTGTATCTATCCCAAGTTTATCATTATTTCATATTTTTACTGATGGGTGTTTTGGAGATTACGTGGATGTTTTGGCAGTTGGAAAGGTGAAACTTGAATACTTTTACTTCATTTCAGTACCACATCATCTTATTTTCTATTTATGTATGTTTAGTATGCTCTCCTTTTAAAATCATTGTGTTATTGTAATAAATGAACTGAGATAAAATTCCATCAGGGGGGGTTTCTTACATAATAATTTGATTAGAGTGTGCAAGCACTTTGATCTCCATATCCATCTTGATTTGTTGGCAACTCGTATGGGTTATCTGGTTTCCTAGTTTCTTTTGGCCACATTTTTGCTATTGCTTGACACATATTGGATTCCTTGGTTCACACTTCAGTTGAGAGATTATGTTCCTTGATCCACATTGGTTCAGATCCTTCTCAGTTTGAGGGCCATGTTTTTATGGTTAATGTTCCAGAGTCTTTTGGTACTCCTTCCCATGGAAGAGTTTCAGTCATAGTTTGGCATCAACATCAAGATACACGGTTTCGGGATTCTATCATCATCTCATCTACTATTGCTTCACATATTCCAGGGTTTTGTCCCTTTGGGTTTTCCTTCTCTACGTCATTATTGCATTTGTACTTGGGTACCTGATCAGGCCTTGTTGTCGGGACCCATTCATGCTTTCTTGCATTCATCTTAGTTTTAGGTGCATGCTTTGCTATTCTCCCTAAGTTGCACTAATGGGGGGGTGTTGGTGTAATTAATTATTAATTACACTTTTCATAACTTTACTTAGGCATTATTTAATTCCTAGGTTATAGGTTTTCATCTTTATCTTATTGAGCTATCTTGTTGCTCAAGATAAGATTAGGTTTATGCGTCTTTTCTTTTATAAAGAAAATCATTATCATGTAATTATGAATTCCTGAATAATATTATGTTGCACATCTTTTTGCAATATCTCTGCTTTTTTTGTTTTTCTCTTATGTGGAAGGATATTCTGGTTTGCAAATCTAATCTTGGTTTCTAACACTTTCCTTCACACATCTTTTAGAGTTACCAGAATTGGTTCCATATTTTAAAGCCACAAACAAGAATTCACATAATCATTATCTTCTTAATCAAATTCATCATCAAAAATACTTACATCTTCTCTAACATAATAACTTTTCATAATCATCTTACCTTTGTTCTCCTTGTTTTTGTCATTCACAACCCTTTTTGGACATATTGAAGCACAGTGACCTTTCTTTCCACAACTGAATCATTTGAAAGGAAACTTACCTTTATACTTACCAATACCCTTTTTCATACTTCTCACAAAGTTAGCTTCCACATCATCAAGATCCTCTTGATTTGATTCTTCAATCTTCTCTGATTTTCTAGCCTTAAAATCAATCTCAACTCTTGCACCAAATTATCTTAGTTCACATGCAATTAGGGATCCATACAACTAATCTCTAGTGTAAAAATCTAGATTTTCTAATTCCTTAATAGTAGAAACTTTATGACTATAAGCTTTAAGAGGAGTTCTGAGAATTTTCTTTACCACTTTTGATTCTTTGACTTTCCCACCAAGCCCTCTGATGGAACTAACTACTTCATTTACTCAATGCATGTGGCTTGTAATGTTTTCATCTTCAAACATCTACAGGTTCTCAAATGTGATCTTCAAATTATGAATCTTATCTTGTTTAACCTTATCATCTCCTTCATAAATGCTTTCCAACTTTGTCCAAATTTCTTTAGCAATTTTCAAACCCATAACTTTGACTAATTCAAAATTTGTAAGACTACACAAGAGAGTATACCTTGATTTACCATTGCATTCATAGGCCTTTATTTCAACTTTCATACTCAGACCATTTGTAGGCATAGTATAATCATTTTATACTACCTTCCAGATGTCAAATCCAAGATAATCCTTATAACCTTCCATCCTTGTCTTCCATAATGCACAGCTCATGCCATCAAACATGGGGATCTCCTTCTTGTGCACCATCCCAGATCTACCTCAAGCGGTTAAGATTTATTCTAAATAAACTAGCTTTGATACCAATTGTTGAATGTACAAGACAACTAAGAGGGGTGTGAATCAATTATACCTTAAACATTCAAAACCCTTATACACATTCAAATCCACATTCATTCAATAAACCCTTAAATATATTATGATGATTTATCATGGAATGCAAATAACATAAACTAAAACACAATACCATACACAAGAGAACACTATATTTACATGGAAAACCCAATTTGGGAAAAAGCACAATGAGGATTACTTGACATTAGAAGTAATAACAACACTGATTACAAAGGCTCACTATCAGAGGGCTCACTACCCAAAAAAAGGAAGGCTCACTGCCAGAATAGAAAAGAATATAGAGAAGAAATGTTACATAGAGAAAACTATCTCAATGCAACAAAGAATCCACCACAATGTCATCAACACCTTCACAACCTGATTGAAGAATTGTAAACACCTTCTACTCATTGCATCTAGTAATCTAACACATAAAAGCTCACACTACACTTCTCAAATTCACACTCTATAACTTTTTAATTCACATCATACTTGTCTATCTCTTCTATCATCCAATCCATCAACTCAACTCTTATTTATACTATCTTTAGCCTTGAAAATTTTCTCCAAGGTTGGCTATGCACCTCAACCATGCAAATTCAAATTAGGTTGGCACCAAACATTCCTGTGGTGGAAAGGAATGAAGGTTGACCATAAAAATCCTTATCTAGGACCTAAATCCATCTTTATATGTCATGCCATGCTTCCACAAACAACTAAGCACCTTTTCAAGTAGTGTAAACACCAAGGTTGGTCATTACCCGTGTAAACACCATTAAAATTTTAAGTACACACTTCCTTTGATCTATCCATAACTCATGGAAAAAAACTTTCACTTGAAAACACTCTAGAATATTCTAAAAATACCTTGAAATCCAACAAACTCCTTTGCAACAACTTTCTCCTTCAGAATAAATAGTTGACTAATGACAATCTTTGTTAGTATGGTTTCTCCTTTCCTAACGGATGTTACCTTTGTTGTGCGGAGGCAAAGTATTCTTCACATATTTTTCTCCTCTGTCCTTTTGTCTATACTATATGGTGCATGATTTTGCAATTGTGGGATCTCAACTAGGTTTTCCCTAGAACTATATTGGATTTTTACAATCAGTGGAAGGCCCCTTCAAGCAACTGTGTGTTGAATCTACTCTAGAACTATGTCTTCCCTCACCCCGCCTAGGGAATTTGGAAAGAGTGCAATAATAGAATCTTCAAGGATAATGCTCTCTTAGAGGAAGTTTTATTTGGTAAGATTATTAGAGTTGTGAGAGAGAACTTCGATCTGCTCAATACTAAGATCAAGGCTAAGGAAAAGGTTAGCTTTCCAGAGTATAAGGTTAGAGTGGTTGATGCTTGGAAGGTTAATGTTGACATGCCTAATCTTCCCAAGCCTACTAAGGGGCCTAGAGATTGTATCTATTGGCACCTTCCTCCTCCTGGCTGAGTTAAAATCAATTTTGACAAGGTGGCCAAGGGTAACCCTGGGCCTGCCGGGTGTGTGGGGGTTATTAGGGAGGAGAATGGTTGTTTCATTCCTGTTGTGGATCTCCCCTTAGGCTTTCAGACCAACCACATGGTTGAAGCTATTGGGGTGTTTCAAGTCTTGAATCTGGCTAGTCAGTTGAATTTCAAAAATGTTTGGATTGAAGGGGATTCAAACAATATTATTTAGTGTATAAAGGGCCTTCAAAAACCATCTTGGTCTATAGAGAATTGGATTAACCTTTCTAAGGGGATTATTAGCAACTTCAAGAAATGTTATGTTTCTCATGCTTTTAGGGAACTTAATACAGTGGCAAACTTTTTTGCCAACAAGGGGGTTCAAGCGAAGGAAAAGATGAGTTGGCAGAGGAGTGATGAGTTGGAGGTTGATGTCACAACCTTAATCATCTATGATCGAACTCACGGGAAGGTGCAAACTCCCCCTACCAAAGAATGATGTTTAAGTGTCTTTTCATGCAGTCTTGGGAATGTAGACTAATTATTATTTGTTGCAGGCTAAAGCTTAACATTAATACTTCCCATTTGAATAATTTGAACTTCACACACTTTCTAGGCATTTTGAAGGCCAGTTTATTCATACTTTTAGAGCTTTATGAAGAAGTCTACAAGGTTGCCAACATGGGTGATGAGAGTTGTAGGGTGGAGCCAACAGACTGTGAGGCTTTAAGAAATAATTCCAAGCTCTGGGAGATGTTGGAGAAGGGCGAAATTACCATCTTCATTGAAAAACTCCATGGTTGGGATCTGAACGCTACCGGAATTTTTTCCAAGGGTTGGAAGGATGGTGAGATAAAGTTGTTTGGGAGAAATGTGGTTATTAATGAGCAACTAATAGCAGAGGTTACATGACTTTCCATGGAGGGTATTAAGTTGTCTAGGGATAGGAAGCTCTCTAACCAGGAAGTTTAAAATTTTTTGAAGTCTGAGGAGGAGGAGGACCTATGAAGGATGACCAAAAGATATTATGACTCTATGAGATTGTGTCGCACTGGAGAAAGGTGTTGAATGTGCTAATAGAGTACATCACTCTAGATGGCTGATATACTAGGGTTTTTAGGTATCAGTTCATGCTCCTCAACCACTTCAGGCATCAAGTTAGGGTTTCTTTCCCTTTCTATCTTGCTCCTTCCCTGAATACCAGTTTTCAAGAACTATAGACAAAATCTGATTAGGCATTCCATCCTCCATAAAGGCCTACTTGTTTTAATTCATGATCATTTTAAAGCCATGTCATCTTTGTCCCACAAGACCCCCTATTCTAAGGATAGGGTTGCAGTAAAGGGGAAAAATAAATCTAGTGTCTCTCCCCAGAAGATGGGAAAGGGAAAGGTTTTGGAGGACCCTTCTTATGATGTTAATGAGGAGGATTCGTAGATGACCCCTTCATCAGAATATTCTAGTTACCCTACTAACGACAAAGAGGAGATGCCTTGTTTTCCTAAGGATCTTAAGTTGGAGGACCATTATTTTAAAGTTGAATGTGAATTCCCTGATGATATTCTTGCCATTACCCATAATGGGTCTGTGGACTTTTTTAGGTTAATTAGATGGGTGTTCTTTGAGATTAAGGAAATTAAGTTGAATCAGTGGGCTATGAACAAAAAAATGGAGAAGTATGATGACAATAATAACACAAACAAAGTTAAGGCCACCGATTTATGGAGTGAGGAAGAAAATAAATTCATGGTGGAGTGCCTTAAGAAGACTGTTGAGGACTTACAACATTTCAAAAGTAACCATGATGGTAAGCAGTCTGAGATGGAGGAAAAGCTAAAGAATATCAAAGATTATCTCCATAGGGTGCTTGTTATGAGCCATAAAATATTAAAATATACAATAAAGATCATGAATACAATGGTGGAAATTTTTGAAAATGCTTATCAGGTCAGGACAGTTGTGTTCATGGATGCTGAGAAGGAGGAAATCCAACTAGAAGGTGGAGGGCCGAGCAACAGAACTAGAGTGAACCTAAAGAGGAAGGCAGATCAGGCTCTTGTGAAAATCTAAGAAATAAAAAAAACTGCTATTAATATGAACAAACTTGAGTAGGAGGCAGCGGAGATCCTTAGGAGTCTGACCTAGGGGCTAGACTTTTGGTGGTTTTTTGTTGGCTTTTTGACATGCTTCCTTGGGTTCCTTTGTTTTCTTCTTTGTGGGCAGCATTTTGTTTCTAGCTAGGACTCTTTTTATGTTGTATCTATCACTCTTTTACTGTTAAGGGTTTTGGGATCCCTTCAAAACCTATTTGTCCCTTAATCAAAAACTTCCACCTGAAGAATGTACACACCCAGTACATCTAGATAAATCTTCCATACACTATAACTCAAGAAACATACTTCCTTAGCTCCAAACCATGAAACATTGCTACTAAAGAAAGATACCAACACTATCAACATTCCTTCAAATCCATAAGACCTAAAACATAGTTGTAGAGAAATATGGATCAAGGACATTTCTCCCAAACGCCTCTGCAATACACAATTCACACTCTAGTGAACACAACTTCTTTTGCACAATGATCCAACACACCAAATTTTGAATACAACACCTTTGAACATCTTTGATCAACATATCTGAAGCAAATAAGAAGATCTTCAACCCAGAAGAAATGTGGAGCAACACAAGAACACAATGGGCTACAACCTAGAACACCACTACAACACATTATTTCTTGTTTTTATCAAATTTTCTCAAAATAACTTGGAAACCAAGCAAAAGAGACACATCATAATCATCTTCAGTACTTCCTCAACACAACTAAACCAACTACAACATATCAACTCAACCATAGATCACAAAATATTATCTGAGAAACACTATAGGTTGACACTATTATCTTTACTAAGGCTAGCATAATGTAACTAATCAAAGCATACATAACATCAACTACTAAAAAATCTCACCCAATAATGATCTTCTTCCTCCTTATATAGTTAACACCAATGATAACACAAGCTTGTTGACATCAATGACAACACCAATTTGCTCATACTTGCAAAAAAAGTTGACGTAGAAAGAATGGAGAGAGGGAAGTGAAGTTACAATAATGAAGTTGGAATGTGATAGATTGAGAGGGATTGAATAGAATCAAGAAGTAAGTTCAAAATGAGTCTTTGGAGGAAAAAGGAACATTCTTTGGTAGTTCTACAATCGTAGGAGATGTTACAACTTGTGGATGCTACAAAATGTAATCCCTCAATGTCCACTAACCTAAGAACCTCTCAAGGATGCCCATATGGCACATAGACATCTAAATGGTGTGTGTTGAACAAGACAACTAGGAGGGGGGTGAATCAATTGTAATAAATTTAACTCTTAAATGCTTTCACCAAAAATCAATCACAAATCATTACTCTATTAAATGATTAAACATTTGATGCAAAGGTAGAAACTAAAAAAGCATCACACATACATAGTAACACCATATTTAGTTGGAAAACCCAATGAGGGAAAAACCATGTTGAAGATTAACTCACACTATAGAGAATATCAAAACTGATTACAAAGGCTCACTATCTAGATTAGGACTCACTGTACAACAAGGGTTAACCACCCAGAGGGCTCGCTGCCATAGAGATACAAAGAAGATAGAAGAGATATGTTACAAAGAGAAGACAAACTCAATGCAACAAAGATTTCCACCACAATTCACTCAACCACTTGTAGACATGCATGAATGATAGAGTACACCTTTAGCTCACTACATCTATAAACTCAACATTTAGACTTCGCACTAATCTACCACACTTGCATCACATACACACACTAATTCACATCTATCTGTTTTATTTATTTACACTTATCTCTCTGTATGTATTTCACCACTAACTCATCCTATATTTATACCATCTTCAACTTTGAAACATATCCAAAGTCAGCCATCCATCATTAAACTCAAATTAGGTCAAGGACAAAACATCCTAGGGTGGATTAGAATGAGGGAAACCCAAATGCATGCTTTATGAGGACCTATGAGTCCAAAATGCTTCATCAACTTCAAAAGTAGTGGTTAACACAAGGTTGGCCAAACCATTGTAAAACACATAGAAAAATTAAGCATAGGCAACCCTTAGCATGATCAAATCCTTCTAGACACTAAAATTTTCTTCAACATGATCATAATAGCTTAACTATAGAACTGCAAGTCATAAGACTCATACAAAGTGAAATCCAGACCAACAACGTCATTTCTCTGGGACCTCAACCAGAAACATAGAAAACCATAGTTCACAACTGGTGAAGATAACTTGCTCTATATAATGAATCATAAGCAAAAAATATGTATATAGTAGCTTTCAACAACCATGATCAACATATCTAAACCACACAAACATACAAGCAAATCCTAGAGAAAAACCTAGAGAAACCACTAAACACTTGCAACCTTTCTTCATTACAATTTTCTCAATATCCTCAACATATACAACCCATAACCTACAACCATGACCTTAATGAAAAAAGAAACCAGTTGACATCAATGACAACACCTTCATTCTTGCAACAATCTCCCCCTTTGTCATTTATGGCAACACATGATGTGAAAATCCATCAAGGACAACACACTAGCTCTAAACACACACTTCTCATGATTTTGCATTCTATTTCTCCCCCTTACTAGATAATCTCTTTTTTTCACATCTTCCTCATTCCTTATCTCCCCCTTTCACATTAATGGCAAAGAAAAAATATATTTTACATTGATTCCCCCTTTGATATTAAGAACATAATACTCTTACAATGACAACACATAACACTACCTACTCCCCCTGAGAGGTAGCCAACAAAACATTAGTTAGAAGAAAGATAGATCCATACATCTAAAGGACTAATGCATCTCCATATGCATCTAGTTCAAGAAAGGATGGGAAATGACCACTAGCTTCTCTTGGAGATACTCAAAAGTATCTTTAGGAAGAGCCTTCATAAATATATCAGCAATTTGATCCTTCATAGGTACATACTCAAGTTTTACTTCATTCTCCACAATCTTCTCTCACAAGAAGTGATACCTAATAGATATATTATTTTTCCTTGAGTGCATCACTAGATTATTTGAAATGTTAGTTGCACTTGTATTATCATAGAAGATTGAAATAGGATCATCATACACAACATTGATATCTTTCAATGTCTATTCCATCCATAAAACTTGAGTACAACAAGATGTTGCAACAATATACTCAACTTTAGTAGTAGATAAAGGAATTGAATCTTTCTTTTTACTCAACCACACCACCAATCTACAACTAAGAAAGAATGCACCACCACTTGTACTTTTTATGTCATCTACACATCTAGCCCAATCTGCATCTATATAAGCACTTAGTTTGAATTCAGTATCCATAGGATACCATAAGCCATAATCCAAAGTGCCATTCAAATATTTGAATATTATTTTAACAGTAGCAACATGTGTTTCCTTAAGATCTTGAAATCTAGCCACAAGATAGACAACATGCATAATATTTGGTCTAGTAGCAATCAAATACAATAGTCCACCAATCATAGATCTATACTTGCTCTGATCATCATTAGGTGAATCATCATCTTTACCTAATTTGAAACTAGTCAACATAAGAGTGCATACCAGTTTAGAACCATCCATCCCAAACTTCCTCAACATCTCTTTCACATATTTTGACTGTGAAATAAAAATCCCTTTCTCTATTTAATTAATTTGTATCCAAAGAATGAAATTCATCTCACCAAACATAGAAATCTAAAATTATTTTTGCATTTCTTTTGCAAACATCTTACACATAGTTTCATTTCCTCAAAAAATAATCTCATCAACATATAAAACAACAATCAAGATTTTTTCATTTTCAATTTTGATATACAGATTACTATTTGTCGTACCTTTATTGAAACCTTGTTGAATCAAGTACCTATCTAACCTTCCATACCAAGCTCTAGGAGCTTTCTTCAATCCATATAAATATTTCTTCAATCTACAAACCATATCTGGTTGATTTGAAAAATTAAATTCTTCCAGTTGTTCCATGTAGACTTCTTCTTCTAGCTCACCATTCAAAAATGTAGACTTGACATCCATTTGATAGACCTTGAAATCTTTATGAGAAACAAACACTAAGAACATATTGATAGCTTCCATTCTTTCAACCAAAGAAAAAGTCTCCTAAAAATCTAGTCCTTCCACTTGTGAGTTACCCTTACACACAAGCCTTGCCTTATTTCTAACCACTTCTCCACTCTCATTCAACTTATTTCTGAATACCCACTTTGATCCAATAATGTTTCTATCTACCAGTCTTGGGACCAATTCCCAATATTGATTCTTCTCGATTTTTATAAGTTCTTCTTTCATAACTTCCATCCAATGCTCATCTTTACATGCTTCACTTATAGTCTTCGATTCAATCTCAAAAAGTAAACATAGATTTACCTCACCAGAAGCAGCTCTGCTTCTTGTCATTACTCCTTTTGTCTTGTCTCTAATGATCTAACTTTTTGAATGATTTTTCTGCACATACTTAGGTGTCTTAGGGGACACCACTGGAGCTTCATCTTCTTCTTCATTTTTCTTCTCTTGCTCACCCTTCTCCTATTCTTCCATAATTTTTTCAACCCTTACATAGTCAGGTTCATCAAATACATATCCATCAACATCAATTGAATTCTTCATTGCTTCATCAACCTTGACATTTGAGATTTCTACAATCTTTCTTAGTCTTTTATTGAAACATTTGTAAGCTTTGCATTTGGTAGAATATCTATGAAAAATACCTTCATCACTTCTAGCATCAAAATTCCTTAAATTTTCTTCATCCCATCTAATATAACATTTTTTTCCAAATACCTTGAAATACATAATAGTAGGAATTCTTCCACACCATAGCTCATAGGGGGTCTTCGTACTATTTTCTCTTTCTTGAACTCAATTGAACACATAAAAATTAGTGTGAATAGATTATCTCCAATAAACTTTCGATAGACCAACCTTAGTAATCATTGATCTAGCAGATTCTTGTATTGTTTTATTCTTTCTTTCAACAACTCCATTTCGTTAAGGAGTTCTCAGAGTAGATAACTATCTTTTTATTCCATGAACTTCACAAAACATATTAAACTCATGAGAGGTGAATTCACCACCTTTTTCAAACCTTAAGAATTTTATCCTCAAATTTACCTCATTCTCAACCATAGCTTTGAATGTCTTGAATCTATCTAATGCATTAGACTTTTCTCTAAGAAATGTAACCCATACATACCTAGAGTATTCCTCAATCAAAAGTATAATGTACCTTTCACCTTGTAGACTTCTCACTCTTGTAGGACCACATAGATCTATTTGAATTAAATCCAATAGTCTAATAGTAGATTGTTCCTTTGATCTGAAATGATTTCTTGCTTACTTTCCAAACAAACAATTCTTGTAAATAACATTAATAGGCTTTCTAATCCTTGGTATGCACTAATCCTTTCCAAGTTATCAAAATTCATATGATACATTCTCTGATGCGATAGCCAACTATCATTAATTTGAGTCATAAAACATCATCCATTAGCATCCTTAAGTTGATAGATATTTCCTTCATATTTCTTTCTTGCAATAATTATTGTTCTAGAATCTTTCCTGATCTCGCATCTTTCATCCTTAAATACAAGATTATATTGTTTACTACACATATTTCCAACACTCAAAAGATTATTCCTTAAGCCCTTAATATAGTAGACATCATTAGTATTATGCTTGCCATCAAAATTTACTAAACCTATCCCACAAATCTTTGCACCAGTATCATCTCCAAACATAACTAAGCCTCCATCATATTTTTCAAGTTTAAAAGACTTACTCTTATCACTAGTCATGTGATGTGAACAACCACTATCAACAACCCAATAGCTCTTTTCTTGCTTAGCATGTAGGGCAGAGATTACAGTACATTCATTTTTCTCCTTCTCTAAAGGGCATTCCTTCACCTATTTTTTAGAATTAGTAGTAGGTTCATCTTTTATAGCCAAGAATAAGAATTCATTATCATAAAAATCTCCATATTCAGATTCCTCATCAGATATACTAGCATCCTCATTCACATAATATGCTATGTTAATCTTCTTACCTTTCTTTTCTTTCTCATATCTTTGTTTATTCCTCTTAGCTCTTTTTGGACACCTCAAAACATAATGACCTATTCATCCACAACTAAAGAATTTAAATGGTAACTTACCTTCATACTTACCATATATTTTCTTCATCTTTTGTATCCTTAAAAGCAATTTTTGATTTGGATCCATTTCTCAGGTTTTCCTTTCTCATCTCATAAGATGTCAGAGTTCCCAATAACTAATCTTTAGTGTAAGTCTTATAATTTATATGTTCTTCAATAGTACATGTACCTTTTCATTTTAAACATCAGGGAGAGTTCTAAGAATCTTCTTTACAATCCTAGATTCATCTATTGTAGCACCAAGTCCTCACATTCTAGCTACTACCTCATCCAATCTATGTACATCGGCTTTAACATTCTCATCTTCAAATTTATGCAAGAGCTCAAACTATGTCTCCAAATTTTGAAACTTTGCCTCTTTAACCCTTTCATCACCTTCATGCACTTTTTCCAAATAATCCTAGACCTCTTTAGTAGTCTTCAGGTTTTGAACTTTAATCAACTCAAAATGTACAAGACTATTCTTCAAAATAAACTTTTCCTTATTGTTTGCTTCATGTGACTTGATCTCATTAGTTGTACTTGGACCATTAGCAAGAGGAGTTTAAGAATTCTTTTAAGCTTTCTCCACATCATATCCACAATACTCCAAAAATTCTTTAATCAATATTTTCTAGATAGCATAATTTGTTCCTTAGAAATTTAGATACTCATAAGTAACTTTGTCAGCCATCCTAGGCCTTCCTTAACTGGTTAAGCTCTTCTCCAAGGAACCAAGCTCTAATACTAATTGTTAAAAAAGACAACTAAGAGGGGGGTGAATTAGTTGTAACAAATTTAACTCTTAAATTCTTTCACCAAAAATCAATCACAAATCATTACTCTACTAAATGATTAAACATTCAATGCAATTGCAGAAACTAAAAAAGAATCACACATACATAGTAACACCAAATTTACATGGAAAAACCAATGATGGAAAAACCACAATGAGGATTAAATCACACTATAGAGAATATCAAAACTAATTACAAAGGTTCACTACCTTCTAAGAGTCACTGCCAAAATAAAGACTCATTTTCTAGATCAAGACTCACTATCCAACAAGGGTTAACCACCCGAAGGGCTCACTGTCATAGAGATACAAAGAAGATAGAAGAGATATGTTATAGAGAGAAGAAAATATCAATGCAATAGATATTTCCACCACAATTCACTCAATCACTTACAGACATGCATGAATGATAAAGTAAACCTTCATCTCACTGCATTTAAAAACTCAACATTTAGACTTCCCATTGATCTACCACACTTGCATCACATACACACACTAATTTACATCTATTTTGCATCTATCTACTCTATTTATTTTCACTTATATCTTTGTATGTCTTTCACCACTAACTTATCCTATATTTATACCATCTTCAACTTTGAAACATATCCAAATTTTTCCATCCATCATTAAATTCAAATTAGGTTGGTACCAAAACATCCTATGGTGGAATTACAATGAGGGTGACCCAAAAACACACTTAATGAGGACCTAAATGAGTCCAAGTCACTTCATCAACTTTGAAAGAGTGTTCAACACAAGGTCAACCAAACCAGTGTAAAAGACATAAAACAATTAAGCACACACAACCCTTAGCATGATCAAATCCTTCTAGACACCAAAATTGTCTTCAACATGATGATAACAAATTAACTCTA
This sequence comes from Sequoia sempervirens, assembly GCA_007258455.2. NCBI lineage: Eukaryota > Viridiplantae > Streptophyta > Pinopsida > Cupressales > Cupressaceae > Sequoia > Sequoia sempervirens. The sequence goes on from VDFB02017779.1 coordinate 137,269, forward strand.
GAAACAAAAGTCATAATACTCATCCAAAGTGAAATTTGGACCAACAATATTTCTCCGAGACCTCAGCCAAAAACATAGAAAACCATAGTTCACAACTAGTGAACATAACTCACTCAATATAATGAATCAGAAGCCAAAAATCTAGATATAGTAGCTTCCAAAAACTATGATCAACATATTTGAACCACACAAACATAGGAGAAAATCCCAAAGTAAAACCTAGAGCAACCACTAAACACATGTAACCTTTCTTCATTACAATTTTCTCAATATCCTCAACATATATAGCACATAACTTGCAACCATGACATAAATGGAAACAACAACTAGTTGATAACTAGCTAACTAGTTGATAACTAGCTAACTAGTTGATAACTAGCTAACTAGTTGATAACTAGCTAACTAGTTGATAACTAGCTAACTAGTTGATAACTAGCTAACTAGTTGATAACTAGCTAACTAGTTGATAACTAGTTAACTAGTTGACATCAATAACAACATCTTCATTCTTGAAAAAATGTGGAAGCATCCTAGTTAAAATTCCCTCTATCAATGAAAAACACCAAAGCAAGGATAAGACAATGGGCTTAATGTGGCAGGTTTTAGCATTGTCAATGTTATAAGGCTAAAGTAAGGGTATATTGTGAGAGATTGCATTATGGTGCAATTTTATGCCTCAACAATAGCTAATCCTTCTTGTCATGAGCTTGAATAGAAAATTAATTTTTCTAGATAATCTTGTAAGGGGGCATCATATCCTCCATCCCATTGTCTATTCCACTATGTTAGGATATATCATCAGTATTTTTATTTCAAATAATGTTATAAAATCCATTGTCTCAAAGAGGGATAAGATGTAGACACCTAAAAATTGTTGAACACCCAAAATACTAAGAAGGGGAATTAATTAGTATTTTATATAACCAATTAATCACAAACCATCCAATTAAAAAAGATATCTAATTGCAGCAGCAAATGAAAATATGAAATGGAACACAAGATCATATAACACATGAACACTAGGATTTTTATGTGGAAAACCCAAAAAGGGAAAAACCACATTGAGGATTAGTTCACAATATATTATATTTGGTTATAAGATAATACAAAGGCTCACAACTAGGACACACTATCTAATAAGGATCAAAGCCAAAGATAGATATAGAAACAAAACTGGCTACATAGCCAAAATGTGAATTGATATAAAGTGCACCTTCCTTGTGTTGAATTTGGTTCCTTTGAAGCTCTGAATATAAAACTCTTCTATGCTTTGCAGTTGCTTAACATGCACAACAATTTTGCACTAATTCAAATTTCACACATACAGATTCGCATGTTCACACAATATCACCTCTCATGTTATCTTATCTCTCTCTACAACTCAAAAATATCTCACATACATACCCAACTACATCCACATACATCAATTAGGTTGGCCTAATTAGATGTAGCCCTATTCTAATTCAAAATTACCTTTTTGACTCCATACTTGATTCAAAATCATCTTTGCACTCTACCCAAAATTGTAACACTTAATTTAGGTTGACATGGACCTAAAATAGATATGCTTAACATATATAGTACTAAATTAATCTCCACAACATATATCAAGCATTAGGTTAACCATGAAATAGACCTAATCACAATATAATCCAATTGATCACATACCAACAATCAATCTGATCATATAATCACTCACCATATAGAATATATAGTTTACTAAAATTTGTAAACCATCTACAAAAATTGTAAAGACTGAATCTAATCATTGAAGGAACATGAACCAGATTACATATGCATATTTACACTATATAAGGCCAAAAATTGTATGCCAAACTTTTGTTACTTGTAACTTTCAACATATTCATCCAAAATTTCTGAAATATTGAACATAGGTGCACATGATAGCCATGAATAACATACTATAACCTCATAATCTGATCTCACTATATTACCAATTTCAGACCAAATTACCAGATTAAGATGTCTCCATTCTATTTATCAAATTAGACAAACTGTCAACAAATAATATTGGCATCAATGACAACACATTAAAATAGTTTCTTCTTCATTCTTTCAACAATCTCCCCCTTTTTCATTAATGGAAACATGTTCCAAAATTGAATCTACAAAACTCATAACTACATCATCAAAAAATTTCTTCTATCATGCATGAACTCCCTCTTTCAAACATACATCAAACTTCTTCCAAAAACATCTCTTATCATTTTTCCAAACTTCTTCATCACCAAAACTTCTAACCAATTCTTCTCCCCCTTTGATGTCAAGGACAAAGGGTGTGCTGATAACACACATGTAAGATCTTAAACTTGATGTATATGTACAAAAAATAATTGAAATGTATTGACTCCCCCTTAGGGCTTAGTTGTGCCAAAAATTTGATTTGATCATATGTGCACTAGAATAATTGAAAGGAACTAAAACAATGAAATAATATACAAGGTGAAATATGTTCAACTATAGGAGGAGGCACCTTCAAGCTCCTTAAGGATTTTCCTTCCAAGTAGATTTTCCTTCATTCCAAGTCTTCTTAGTTGTAGCAAGCGACATATACATTGATTCTAATTCAAATAAGCTCTCCTCTCCTTCTTCTAGAGTGCTTGGATTGGGATTTATTATTTCAATCCTTTCTACAACATCAAGGGTAGTAAATACTAGTATATTCTTGATCTTTACCAAGTCCCCAAGCCATCCAAATCTCCTTATTATATCATCTTTCAGCCGTTGTAGAGTAAAAAACTTATTTTATATATTAGAAATGGCAATCGAAGAGGTATAATTTTTGTCATGGACATGGTCGTAAGTTCCAAAGGCGTTAGATATTTGTGACTTTATTGAGTCCATTAAGTCCTTGATGCCTTGAGTGGCATCCGACCACCTCATATAATATAAAAACAAGATTTTGGCCTCATCTTCACAATCTTGAACTTCTTTTAGACATTCCTTTACCTTGCTATGTGTAGATGTGCATCTGTCCTATAGCTCAATTATTATTTTCTTAGAAAATATTGATTCCACTTCCTTTTTAGTTTTCTCCTTTAGAATAGAGGCATTCTCCTTGAGTGAATCAACTAAAAATTTCAAATTTTCAACAAGAGTTAATGAATTGTCAATTACGACACCAAGAGTAGCATCTTGCAAAGAGTTGATAGCATCATTAATAAATTTTGTTCCCCTTTTATGAGTCTCTATTATTTCCTTTCTTCCAGAGGTATGGAAGATGTCTCTAAGCTCCAATTTTTGAATGGGTGAGATTTTTTCAAGATCCACACTACCTTGGTACATTGGGAGTTGTATCAACTGGGGAGGAATACCTGGTTTAAATCTCATCAACCTTGTCAAAAGGTCCTTGAGAGTATTACCAGAGGATTCTTTGAATGGCTTTGGTAGCTCCACGGTCTTTTGAGGCTCTTCTTCATTCTTTCCAACCTTGGTCTTTTATTTATTCTTCTCTTTCTCTTCTTCATCTTCTTTGTTGGAGGGATTTTCCTTTTTTTTGTTTTCATCCTCCTCTTCCTTATCATCTAAATCCTATTATTGTCCTTTTCTGTTGGACCTTCTTGTTCTAGAGGATCAAATGCATCTAGGGAAGAATTTGTATCATCTACTGGTGGTGGTGAGGACATCACATTCCCTAAAACATCAAATGATGGAGTCTCTTCTACAGTATGAACATTCACTTCTAAAACTTCTTTGAAAATAGGTAAATTAGTAATTGGGGGAATATTTTCCTCTATATCAGTGACCTTATCTTTATCAAGCTCCTTACCTTGAGCAATACTAGATTATGAAGCATTAATCATTCCAAATTTCTCTACAATATCTCTCACAATATTTAGTCTTTCTTGCTTTAGCTTGTCTACTCGATCTTTTTCTCTACCCATTATAATGGTGACCCTTTGTTTAACCCTAAATTCTTTGGTATAGACCTCAATTAATGTAGCTTTATCATTCTCATATAGAGGGGGTCCAATTTCATCTAGAGCATCATATTTCATCTTGACATCAACCTCAAATGCTTCACACCTTCTTTCCACCAAGGCCTCCCACACAATACTCGAAACCTTTTTCCTAATGTTGTTCATATCTGCATCTAAAATAATGAAGTATTGAATGATGAATTCTATTATAGTTTTCTTGTCTTTCTCATCTAGTTTATCATAAAATTTAGCAATACCTTCTAATAAATCATCATGCTCTAACATATTACTGACCAAAACATGTAACTTTATTGGGGAACAAGCTCTTACTGGAGGATTTTGTCTTCTTTTTCTTTTCAAGATTCAAAGAGCCTTCCTTTGATTTATTTTCCTTCTTCTCAGGATTCTAGTGAAATATTCCTTTTCTAATTCTATCTCCTCCTCTTCAAAAGTTTCTACTATGTCCACATTAGGCTTCTTTGTTTTGGTGCTAGCCTCTTGTGAGTCATCTTCACCACTTATGGTGGCACTACTCCTTTTCCTCATAAGCTATTCCTCATGTTCCAATCTGAGCTTGATCTCTTCTTCCACAACATAACTCAATTTTTTCTCTCTAGATGCTTTTTTCTTCTTCCTCCTTCTAGAGCTAGTAGGGGGTGCTATCATAGGTACATTCTTTCTTTTGGTAGTCTAGCTGCTAGTTCTGTTGGGTACAATTTCCTCTTCAACTTCCAGATCACTAGCTCCACCTTCTTCTATTTAATAGTAGTTGTACCAGAGGGTTTTGGAAATGCAGAGGTAGGGGTGGAAGTTGTTATTTCTAATCTTCATGGAGTAGAGGACTCACCAACTGGTTTGGAATCCCTTTCTACAACAATTTCCCTTAATCTCTGTACTTCATCTTTTGAAAGTCCATGTTGCATGAAGTACTGATTTACTTGGTTTGTTACTCTTTTATTCCTTGCAGGTGTTGAAGTTTCCAAGTGCACTTCAGATGATTTTTCCTCATATGTACCATGTCTCGGTAATGAGAGGTCCTTAGGACTCTTTAGAAAAAATTCAATATATCCCTCAACTTCATTCTTGGAAACCTCATATTCAATAGGATCAATCCATATTGTCCTAGGTTTAACTACCTCAATTATGCATTCATTAGTAGATAAAAGGGAAGTGATATCCTTAGCATACTTCTCCACTATATTTTAGGGGATCCTTTCTCTATTATGCATATTATTTTGAAATACTGCAAAGAATGCAACCAATGCATTATCCTAAGCCTTGTAATCACTTAAGTTGTGTATATAATAAAAAAAATTGATGACCCATTAGTTTGATCCTATCACATACAATGTATTTCCTTCCAGGAAGTTCCCTCAAAAATTAAAACAAAAAAAACACAATCAGAGTTCCAAATTTAAATGTGTACTTCTTTTCTCTAGTTTGTTTCAAGTCTTCTAGAAGTTATTGTCAGAGTAACTCACATAAGTCATAATCCTTCCCATTCACCACCATATCATGTGCAACATAGATAGAAGTTGAAAAAACATAATTATCCCTATTTGTGGAATAAATATTATGACCTATCATAATTGAAGCATACTTAACAACATGATTTGTGATAGGGTTTGTTGTCAATGCTCTTTTTTCAAAGGTGGCACAAGTTAACTCCATAGCTACTTCATTCTTTATAGAATTTAGTACCTATATAGGTCTGGTATCACACAATCCAATTATAACCTTGATCACTTCCTTATAATTTATTCTGAGCATATTTGTCCACATGAACTTATCATGCATTCTGCTCAATTCTTTCCTTACATATTTTCCATCTAGATGCTGCAATAGTTGGGAAATTAGTTCTAAATATCTAGTTTCTTTCACACTAGGTTAACATATTATGGTTACACTAAAAATTTATCTCTAGTTAGCTCATTAGACCATAGATTTTTGATCTTTTGGTGATTATATTCATCGAATTTTCCATGCATGTAAACCCTTGTGTCCTCAATGGGTAAAACCATGTGAGAAATCCTTTAAAAAGCACCTTTGGGGTTGTTATCAAAGAGTTTCTATGAATACCTCTTAAATCTAGGTCTAGGTATTTCAATGATGTTAACTACGGTTGTTGTAGGAATTGTAACTTCAATTCAATCTCAAATGCTTATAAAATCACTTCTATTTCAAACCCACAAAGCATAGATAACTATAAATACCTTTTATGCATATGACAAGATTTATGATTTGTACCAAATTGCTTTTGAATCGCCTTCAATTCACTCTACATTCTCCAAATGTACAAAAGTGATTAAAATCAATTTATTTACTCACTTTATTCCTTTCAAATTTTCCCTCATTTTGCATTAATTGATCCAAATTCCAAAAAGTGGGTAAATATTTCACTAATACACTCTAAACCCTAAATTGCTCTGCAATTCTTCATATTTGCATATTTTCTACTAGATTTTTTTCTAGAAGTTTGAGCATGTCACCTTACACCATATATCTTCATGTCACTCCTTGACACTTCATATTTCTAGGGGGTTAGATTTTTTTTATTGCTCCCCCTAAGCCCATGCCTGGGTTTAATTTCCAAGGAAATTATCTACACTAGAGGGAGGTACAAATTTATTTGATTCATCTTTGTTCTCAGGTTCCTCTTTCTTTCTCCAAATATTTTCCATTTCCTTCTTTACTTCAGTGGGATCAATTTTCTTCATAGGTTAATTCCTCTTTCCTAGATTAGTCTACCTTCCATTCTTCTATAAAATCTTGAAATGTATCCAAGTTTGTTACAATTGTAGCATACAACATTTTTCTAAACAAACTAACCTCCATTCAATCTTGATTTGCACTTGTTAGCCTTATATCCTAAAACATGTCATGTATATTAGTAACCATTGAATGTTGAACCATTCTACCAGTGTTAAATCTATTCATCATCTAACTTTTGCATTCAACAACTCTATGTACAAATTTCCTACATGCAAAACATTGTCTAGAGAAGGATTCAACATTCTAATTTCTACTTCTACATTCTATAGCCTTATATCCAAATTTATTTAAAGAAAAGTAAATACCATTAAAACATGGGTACCTTTGAGCACTTGGTTGTTTGATAGGGGGTTTTCCAACATTGCTTCTTTGATTTTTTATTTTTTTTCCATTGCCTTGAGTCTTCTTTCGATTATCAACCTTGTCAGGATTCTAATTTTCTTTTGAGATTTATCCTTCTTCAAGTCCCAAACCACCTTTATCTTTAGATGGTTTATTTCCAACAATTATTTCAACAAGCATTGTAGTACTTTTTTTGAAATTTTCCTCATGAGCTCTTTCTTTTTCTAGATCAAATTTCAGAGTTACTACTTCTTGTTCAAGTCTTGTACATTCATTATTTTTTCTTTGTACCACTGTATTTAGGCAATCCTAAATTCTTTTCTTTTCTTCTACTTGCACTTTTAGCCTAGTGATGTCTTCATTTTCCTTCTTCAATTGTTCATTGACTTATCTATGTCTCTCTCTGAATTTCTTGATTTGTTCTCTCAACTTTTTGATGCATTCATTTTCTTCCTCTAGATTTTCCTTCAAACATTTTTTTTCATCTTTAGCTCTATCAAGATCTTCAAGAGTAGCTTTAAGTTCTTCTTTGTCAATGATACATTCATCTTCAATTATTCAATTGTAGAAATTTCTTTCAAAGGAATAGGACATGTTTTATCAGCCATGTGTTCAATCTCCAAGATCTTCCTCAAGTTGTTAGGCTTCTCAGATGGAACCAAGCTCTAATAAAAATTGTTGAACACCTAGAATAATGACATGAGGGGTGAATCGATATTATATATAACTAATTAATCATAAACCATCCAATTAACAAAGTATATCTAACTATAACAATGAATAAAAACATGAAAGGGATCACATAACACATGAACACCAATATTTTTATGTGGAAAACATAAAAAGGGAAAAACCATGGTGAGGATTAGCTCACAATATATTATAAATGGTTATATGATATTAAAAAGTCTCACTGCTAGGAAACATTGTACAATAAGGATCATAGCTAGAGATAGATATAGAAACAAAAATTGCTACATAGCCAAAATGTGAACTGATACAAAGTGCACATTCCTTGTGTTGAATTCAGTTCCTTTGAAGCTTTGAATACAAAACTCTACTCTACTTTGCAGTAGCATTCACAACAATTTTTCACTAATTTAGATTTCACACATATAGATTTGCATGTTCACACAATATCATCTCTCATGTTATCTCATCTCTTTTTACAACTCAAAAATGTCTCACATATAATACCCAATTACATCCGCATACATCAACTAGGTTAGCCTAATTAGATCTAGCCCTATTTTAATTCAAAATTACCTTGTCGACTCCATACTTGATTCAAAAACATCTTCACACTAAAACCAAATGTGTAACACTTAATTTAGGTTGACATGGACCTAAAATAGATCCCCTTAACATCCGTAGTACTTAATTAGTCTCCACAACATATATTAAGCATTAGGTCGAACAAGAAATAGACCTAATCACAAAATAAGACAACTGATCACACATTGATGATCCATATGATCATATAATCACTTTCCATCTAGAATATATAGTGTACTAGCATCTATAAATCATCTCCCAAAATTGTAAAGACTAAATTCAATCACTAGAGGAATGCAAACTGGATTACATATACATATTTACACTATATAAGGCCAAAAACTATATGTCAAACTTTTGTTGCTTGTAACTTTCAGCCAGTTCATCTAAAATTCTTGAAATCTTGAACATAGGTGCACATAACAACCAGGAATAACATACTATAACCTCATAAGCTGATCTTACTACACAAGTAATTCTAGACCAAATTACTGGATTACGATGTCTCCATTCTTTTTACTGGATTAGAAAAAATAACAAATAATGTCAACATCAATGACAACACATGAAAATGATTCCTTCTTCATTCTTTCAAAAAAAATGAATAATGCATTTTTATTTTTTTTAACGGAATAATGGGTAATGGTTAAAGAGTATAATCAAAGTAATTAGAGTTAAAAAAACAAAAAACCCATGAAATAAAGATCAATTACATCCATACTCAATGAAATTAGAGTGTAATACTTGAAAAATAATAAAACCAAACTAACAATTCAATTCAAAAGATACAAATAATGCAAACCTATAATCTCATTATGGAATTATACCAATTTAGGATGTAGGTTGCTCAAATTGTGTATAACCCATGTTGCAAAATCTTTGTTTGATGATATTGACTCAAAATTATGATGGTTGAATGCTAAAAATTTCTCTCAAAAAGGTCATGAATTCCTTATGAGAATTGTGAATAATTTTCATAAAGAGGTTGGCTTCTTTTATAGACTTCTAGGATATCTAGTTGATGGTGGAGATTGAAGATGGAGATCAATGATTTAGATTAGATCAAGAGGATCAAGGGTGGAGAATTATTGAGAGCTTTAGTTAACTACAAATATCTCCTTATTTCAAGGAAATTAGTTTATGATATTTTGGAGGGAAGATATATTGAAAAAGGAATTTCCATTTTTTAAAATAGAATATGCTTTGTGCAAGTTGGAGGAAAATCAGTAATTAAATTTATGAAAGAGGATAAAACACATACCACCTTTTTCATACAACTAATCTCAACAAAATAAAATGCATTGGAATGGCAACAAATCATATTTTAAAACATATAATATGAACACTAGTTTGTTCATTCAAAACTGCCTACAACAACAACAAAATCTTCTCCAAAATGATTTTACCAATATTGCAGCCTCTTGGGCTGATGAAATTAGTCTCAAAACTGATATTCAAACCAATAATTAACCTTCACCAATATAATTTATACATCATAGAATAGGATTGATCTAAACACCCAATTTATGCAAGCAAAATCATAGAAATTCTCATTAAAATTTAAAACAAGATTAAAAAAAAATAGGCCAAGCCTGTTGACTCCTCATTACAAAATCCTGATATGATTTACATCTGATCTTAGACCTGCAAAAATGGTGTATTACAACAACATATGGCTTCCACAAGCCTTCCTCAAACTCTTCTATATTCATCTCCACAAAACCTCATCCTATAGCTTCAAAGTCAGTCTTCCACTAAATCAATCTTCAAACATGGTCTCAAAGGACCTCTTTGTTATTGTCTTCACCTTCTCACACCTAAAAAAAATGCTATGGCCTTCTCATGTATTTTCTTCCATCTGAAAGAGATCTCCCAAAAAAATGAATTGTTTTTTCCTTTTGTTCAATCCATCTTTTCTCGTGAAATGAAATTTGAGTGCATTTGGAGGAATTTCATCACATTCCGAAACCCCTCCCAAAAATCAACACCTACCTCCAAAAACTCTCCAATTAGATTAAATCTCAATAATAAAATAGAATAAAATATGCCTTTCAAACTCCAAAACATGTTGTGAGTGGATGACAATGCTTTTAAAGCATCCTTGCTTTCTTGAATAAAGAAAAAATCTGATTTTTCCAAACTAGGCACCCACCTCCAAAATCCCTATTTTTTAGGAGTTATGGAATTTCAAATTGGGAGTTACAATTCAATTTGGATGTCTCCAAGAAACCCACGCCCTCTCTTTATTTTTTAGGATTTTTAATTTAAAACATATTCTCCACTATGTCACCTTATCTTGTTTTGACTCAAATTTACTCCAAGTTTGAAATTTAAATTTATAACATGACATAACATCAAAATTTTAAAAGAAATATGAATTTCATGAGGAAAAATATTAAATTCAAATCACACCAAAAATTGAAATTAAAATCAAACCCATTTTGTTGACATAGGATATCCACCATGCCATGGATGCTCTTGCATCAGACACCCACGGTAGAAAAGGAATGTTTCATGAGTGAAACTCAAACATTTGTATACTTTGTGCCTATCTTGGATCCATCTCATTTCTTTGTATATTTGGATCTTCTTATTCATCAAATTTTGCAAGATTACAATATGATATCCTTTCATCTTTACTCCTCTACCCTTCATGTATTTCAAAAAATTTAATATGACCTCCCACCAATATATTCTGTCAGAATTAACAATAAAACATATAACTCCACCTTCAACAAAAAAAAATGTACTTCATTACCTCTATTGTTGTTTTACCTTTTTCCTCCTCCTTTACCTAGTTTGCAATGTGGTTTTTCACTCCTATTATTACTTCAGAAAGACATACTGCTGCTGCAATTTGATCTTCAGCACCCAATTCAGTGTTAGTACCACAATCCATAGATTAATTCTCCACATTTTTTAATAAATATTCAAGCTTTGTTATCAAGGAATCTTCATCTTCAATACTTCCAATCAAACAATCATAAAAAAACTTTATTTTCACCTCAATTTTTTCATCACTCTCATCTTCTTCCAAAGTATTTATTGCTGCCACCTTTCACTCTACTTTTACATTCTCAATATCATCAAAACATGTACTAAAATATGAAATTACCTCTTTAATTTTGGCTGCAATCTTTGCATTACCTGAAATTTTCTCATTCCACTCTCTTTCAATTGCTCCCAATCCTATTAGCAAATCATCTTCCTCTTCCTCAATGTCACATGCATGAGACTCTATTGCACCCTCTTTCTTTCCTACATTCAAAACATAATTATAAATATAATAAAAATTACCTTCAACTCTTCTCTTCTCTTGTTTCCTCCTCTCAATCTCTACTCTCATTTAATCTATCCATTGGTGCATCTTTATCATTCTCTTTCTCTAATTTTCCAAAGCCTCTCTTTGATTTCCTCTACTTGGAAATCCTTAGAATCCATCCAATGAAAAAAATTATTTTCCTCTTTCTCCTTTCCATTTTAAGGACCTCTCAATTCCTTAACAACATAAATCTTCAAGCTCTCTAGTTTTACTTATGTAAACTGCCTCCATTAGCAATCTGTTTACAAAAACCTCTTCCAATATTTACCAATATTATTGTAAATTGACTCCTTCGGTGATATTTTTACAATCATGGTAACCTCAACTCCTCAAATCCTCTTAAAATTTCTTCTTACTACTTGCACATTCATTTGCAAATAAAATACACAAATTCTACACCCTTAGGTCCTAATGCAAATTGCCTCTAATTAGTGCCTTTGTCTGGACACTTAAGAACTCCTACCCTGATACCACTGATGTAAGAGGATAACACACATACCCCCTTTTTCATACAACTACACTCAAAAAAATAAAATGCATTGGAATTTCAACAAATTAGATTTTAAAATTTGCAACATGAACACTAGTTTGTTCATTCGAAACCACTTGCAACAACAACAAAATCTTCTCCAAATTAATTTTACCAATATTAAATCCTCTTGGGCTGATAAAATTAGTCTAAAAAATTATATTCAAACCATTAATAAACCTCAACCAATCTGATTTATACATCATAAAATAGGATTTATCTAAACACCTAATTTATGCAAGCAAAATCATAGAAATTCTCATTGAAATTTAAAACAACATTACAAAACAATAGACCAAGCCTATTGGCTCCTCATTACAAAATATCAATATGATTTAGGTCTGATATTAGACCTGAAAAATTGGCGTAGTACATCAACATATGGCTTCCACAAGCCCTCCTCAAGCCCTTCTATCTTCATCTCCCCAAAACCTCATCCTATAGCTTCAAAATTAATCTTCCACTAAATCAATCTTCAAGCACAGTCTCAAAGGACATCCTTTCTATTGTCTTCACATTCTCACACTTGGAACAAAAATTCTATTCCCTTCTCATGTCTTTTCTTCCATCTCAAAAGGGAGCTCCCAAAAAATGAATTGATTTTTCCTTTTGTTCAATCCATCATTTCTCATTAAATGAAATTTGAGTGCATTTGGAGGAATTTCATCACATTCCAAAACCCCTCCCAAAAATCAACACCTACCTCCAAAAACTCTCTAATTAGATTAAATTTAAATAATAAAATAGAATAAAATATGCCTTTCAAACTCCAAGACACACTATGAGTGGATGACAATGCTTTTAATGCATGCTTGCTTTCTTGAATAAAACAAAAATCTGATTTTTCCAAATTAGGTGCCCACCTCCAAAATCCCTATTTTTTAGGAGTTATGGAATTTCAAATTGGGAGTTACAAGTCAATTTGGAGGTCTCCAAGAAACTCACCTTATCCTATTTTGAACCAACTCCAAGTTTGAAATTTGAATTTACAACCTAACAGAACATCAAAATGCTAACAAAATATGAATTTCATGAGACAAAATATGAAATTGAAAGCACACCAAAAATTAAAATTAAAATCAAACCCCTTTTGTTGACACATGATAGCCACCATGCCATGGATGCTCCAGCATCATAAATAATTATAAAATTATTTAATTGTGAGGTGAGAGGAAAATTAAGGTTTAATTAAAAATTATTTAATCATGCATGAGAGGAAAAATTAATATTTTATTAAATAACTGAAAATTATTTAGTCATATGTGTGAGAGAAAATAATATTTAATTAAATAATTGAAATTTATTTAATCAAAATTAGGAGATAAAAATTGGATTTAATTAAATAATTAAAAATTATTAATTATTGTGAAAAGATGGAAATTTGATGAATTATGATGAATTAATCAAATAATATCAATTATTCAATTAATAGAAGAAAATAATGAATTTAATTAGATAATTGGAAATTTTTTAATTAAATTGAGGAATCAAGATATAATGAGGAAACTGATGGAAATTAGCGAATTATGAATGTGTGATGTGTTCAGACAATTTTAGGTGTCTACATTTTGCCTCTCTTTGAGACAATGTACTTATTATGTTGTTTCAAAGACATGTTGATTGGAAAATTTTGTAAAAATAAATTGATGCCCAACTATGATCTAGTGGATGAAGAAATGATAGAAGGATGGTAGGTTTCCCCCTCAAGAAGTCGACCAGAAAATTAATTTTCAAGTCATACTTGCGATAGGATGATGGGATAGGTTTAGTGAAGAAGAGGAAAAAAAAGTCCTAGGAAGCAAATAAATTGATTAGGAAAGATGGGGAAGGAAATAAATAGGTTGAATGGGTGGGAGGGATGAAACCAAGAGTTTTGGGGATCATATATGCATTTGGAGTCATTTTCAATTCATTTGCACCTTGAGAGATTACAATTCTTAGAGCTAAGAGAGATTTCTTACTTGAGACACAATCATGTTATGGCTCAGATTGTATGTGCCCCACATCATGCAGATGCACTACAATAGTTCTAATAGCCTTCTAGAGTAGACCCCTTGATATGTACTTAACCCTTGTACCTTTTCATGTAGTTCTAGGTACATTAATTGCTAGCCAAAGGTAGGGAACAAATGTGTGAGTTATACTCGATGCTTCTACAACCTAACACAATGCATTTGAACACCGACATGATGCTTTTGCATAAGTGAGAAGCTTAAGAAAAATGGTTTGCTTTTGACTATGATAAATTGATACATTTTTTAAAATGCTCACTATCTAAAATGGTAAAGTGAATCTTATGAAAAGGTCTTCTTTGACTATTATAAATGATGCCTTTACATAAAAGGTTTCTTTTATGTTAGGGCTGGACAAAATTAGGTTTTTATCAGAAAATTGACAAATTGACATTGTGCAAACTATGCTTGCAGGTCATTCTTGATCCTATTATTTCATAAGAGCGATGACCTAAAGTATTAAACTAGATGGTTCATTTGAGGGGGGTAGATGTCGAGTTCCTTAGTGCTATTGGGTTGTATTATATAGCTTGCATGGATAAGGTCAAAGCTCACCAGACATTTATGACAATACTTGTTGAGAGATGGCACTCTGAGACTTCTTTCATGTTACTGATAGGCGAGGCCACCATCACACTATAGGATGTGTGGCACATTTGGTGAGTTCCCATTCAAAAAGCTTTGGTTATATATCACCTTGACCATAGTGTTGAGGCATTAGAGTGAGTTCTAGGAGATGATGAGATCGAGATTAATGATGGATAGATCAACCGCTGCTAGTACATTGAGGTGGTGGAGGGCATCATTTTGGTTGCAACTAGACTCATTTGTGAGAAAATTATGCCTAATTAGGGATGTAGGGATTTTTTTGTTGGATGGGACTAGATTCTAGAGCATATGCTAGAGGGAAGAGTCTATGTATGGGTACCATGCATACTAACACATCTCTACCATGACATGCACCAAGTGGTATATCATAGGCCACCAGCTTGTTAACAGGCACCACACTACTTAATATCTAGGATTGGGAGCACATTGTAGTGACAAGGCCAGTCAAGGAGGTAGTTAGAAAGGCATGGTATCCTCTATATAGATATGACACTATGTTGACACAACAATATCTTGATAATTTGGATTTTTCTAAGATGACCATTGATGATATTATAGAGCTCATATGGAAGTCTTTGCTATGCATTGAGGCTTGGGATGATGAAAAATTACACCTTCCATTATGTTGAAAAACTAGGTGGTTAATTGGTGGACACCACAAATACTAGAGATATCTCCCAAATCGAGTGTAGATATAGTTCAAAGAGGTGCAAGATGTTCTTGTTGCAAACTATCATGCTCTATTTTCTCACATTGTGAGAGAGATTGTTGATTTGGGGTCGATGCCCTCACCTTGAGTAGTAGTGATAGATTTCATTTAGTTAGTCCATATTTAATGGATCTAGGTACATGGTACTAAGGATAAAAGGCCACCATATTGTATGATGCATGGTGGTACCCCAGAGGCCACTTTAGTTCACACACCCTGATGGAGGGGTAGTCAGAGGGAGGAGGAGATGATACATAGAGATTAGGAGAGACCCTATTAATGGAAAAGGGTAGACGTGGAGGTCCCTATGGCAAAGGACAAATGGTAGATAGAGGTAGTGGTGGTAGAAGTAGTGGTACTAGTTAGTTAGGGAGATCAGTGATGAGGAGATGGGATACCTCAAGGAGGAGTCCCTCATGATGTATGACTCTAGGTGGATCTATAGAAGCAAGACCAGGCTCATCGAGAGTTATATGGATATAGATAGGACTAAGATGGGATCAATGTATAGCTATTATAACATACAACTAAGAGAGACTAGAGAGCCTAAGAGAAAGATGCATAGATTCCTATCATTAGTAGGTAGAGGAACAAATTTCCCATGTGATAGCAGAGGGGGAAAAGATAGTAGTTGGAGGCCATTGGATAGGGTAAAATGATACCCATGGCCCAACATATTCAAGAGATTAAGTTGTTAGAGAGAAGCCACATACTATAGAAACTCAAGTATGAGGTGGCAATACCTGCACACAAACATTAGATGAGATTCTCATTGAGGAGTGCAACAAGACCATCTAGAAAGTTAGGAATATTGAATGGTGGATTAGTGGGTACATTGTCACAAGGAAAAAAACAACCATAGGGGTTAGGTGGATAGGTGGCTCCACAAGAACCTCTTATACAACATGCACCTCCTCCTCCTTCTCCCAATCAAGAGGATAGAGGAATCTCTATGTTGACCATGCATATGTCTTTGTATTTATGTTTTTATGTACAAATACATTTATGTAGACATATAATCTTTATGTATATACATTCATGTCTCTTGATATCCTTTTTTACATATATTTTTTATGTATATATTGTATCACACATTCAATGTACAAATAGTTTGTGTACCATGACATACATTTTGATGATATATATGAGATGATAATTTTGGTGTGACTATGGTGATGGATTATTTGGATGCATATGATTTTATGGATGCACATTGTTGATCACGATGTTAGTCACAACAAAAATGTAGATAAAACCCTCACTAGAAAATTGTAAAAAACTTATCTTTACTTGAAAGACTAAACCAAGGCAACCTAAGAAGTTAGAGGAAAGGGGAAAAGGTTGAATTAGCTTAATCCCAAGGATCCACTAGTCAGGTCTTGACCATAAAAGGTTTGATTCAAGGTATGATGTGATATTTTTGTTAATATCAAGGGGTATATGGTTATTTTTAGTTCTTAAAGGAATCATAGGCATCAAATGAAAGATTTTCAATCTGATCATTAAAAATTTTCATGAAATGAACATATTTGCAATAATATTTCATGAATATCAAACAAATTTTCTATCACTTAAGTAGATTTAGTTTTAAGAATTCAGCAATTTCATGGAAACAAAATATTTGCAATAATATTTCCATTCATTCATTTCTTTTTTGGAATATTTTTTGAAATTTAACATCTAATATAAAATAAAGCATCAAAAATACTTGAAAATTAAAATTTCTCTCTGTTATTCTCCACACATGCCCCAAGATTTAATCAAACCAAAGCAAACTAATCTATACTTCACTAGATTGCTTCATAGCTAGGCATAGAACGATGCAAACTTTTAAAGAGAGGGGGTTTTGTTTGGACACCGAGTAGGTTCTGTATGCACCCTTAAATGATGTAACATATAATCTTTTATGGTTGAACAAACAAACCAACTACAAAAGATACATGAGATAAGTAGCTTTCAAATTAGCTTCTATATTGATTAAGTTCTATGTGCATACAAGTTTTTAATCTAGAATGTTTTAGAAAATAGGAAAAAAGAACAAAAAATACAGAAGTTTTGGCTCTTTGGATATGCATAAATTTTAAACTTAAAATAAAAGTAAAGAAAATAAATTAAATTTTATAGGTACAAGGCCCCAAGAGTTTCAAACTTAAAGTCTATCAGGAGAATCAGAAACAACAAATCAAAAGATAACATGTGGAAGATGTCAGTTGTCATTAGAATCTTCCAGAAAAATTCAAAGCTTTGACTTCTTCAACAATAGTCTTTAACTCTAAGCTTTGGTATGCAACACTCCACATAAAACAAGACCATCTGTATTCCTTAGAATACCAGATGGGAAACTTCTACCAGGACTAGCGACAACCTGCAAAATTAACTTCAATATACCCTTGTGATACTTCTGGTATCCAATGTCTGGTGATTCATTGCATCATCTCAAGTTTCAATTTTGGGAATCCTTCTCCACCTTTCTTCAACTGTTACTCTAGGAAAGCATTCAATACCCAATGTATACATTCTTTTGAAATCCCTTGGATTTCCTTCCAACTGTACTTGAGCTCGATATATTCTTCTGATATCTAGACGATGTTTGTATTCCTCTACATTTTCTCTGTTTCATACTTAACCATAGTGATTTTGTAGTGTATAATATCATTGATGAATTCTAAGTTTAATGACTGAACAAGGTCTTTGTTTATTCTTTCAATCAATTCCTTAAAATCTTTTACTTCCTTACCCTCTTGTCCTAGTGTCCAAGGATCACAATGGTGCAGGAGCACCTTGTGAGTTTTAAGCCTCCTTAAGGAAATTCTAGTTTTGTCTTGATTTTGATGTTTTAAAGATGTAATAAGGTCTATTTATACCACATTTGATGTAACTAAGTCACTTTAGGTCCTAGAGAGTCATTTTATAAAAGTTGCTCAAATATTGCAAAAATTGCCAAAAGTTGTCATGGCAAAATTGTAAAAGCTGCAAAATGGGAAGTTGAAGGGTCAAATTAGTTTATAAGTTGAAAATTCAGTTAGAAGTGATTGTAATTGGTTGGAAAAGGGATAAATAGGACCTATTGCATCATTTTAAGGTAGGGGAGTTGCTGTATAGAAGAAAATTTTCAATAAAGAAGACTATTTTGAGCATTTTCCAACATTTTGCCGGCACGTGTGTGTACGGCCTTCCTAGGGCTTGGAATTTATTTGTTAAGATATTATTCTTAATCCCCTCTCCATTCCATTTTTTTTCATTCAATTTTGTTAAGTTTTTCTCCACATATTTCAAATTTACTCCAAGCGGTCAAGATTCAGATTTGAAGGTGGTAGCAGGCAATAAAAATTTAATAACTCTTAATTTCTCCAATTAAATCTTATAAAAATTGGTGTGAAGGTCTGTGAGGACATACTCTTAAAGATTCTCCAAGTTTTAGGGTAAAATAATAAGTTCTTATGCCATTTTGAGAAATCCCTAGGCTGTCACACTATGGTTTTTGCTCTTTTGAAAACCCTCATGGCTAGGGTTAGAAGAAATCCACTTGGAAACTTATGGCTAATAGTCCTATTTTGGAAAGGATTCTTCAAAAAAAATTGTTCTATCCTTTTTTGTATTCCTTGTAACTCAATAAATGGTACTCAAATATGTTTTTATAGTCATCATATTTGTCTTGTGTCAAAAGATATTATGGATTGTCCTATAATGGAAACCTACTAGGTTAAGGGCATCATATTGGTGAAATCCCACTTATTAGTTAGCCTTGGATTCTTCGGTGGTTGGATTAGTTTTGTTAGGTTGGAAATAACATGTAAAAAGTATTTTTTGAGTTGGTTAAGTCTTTGAAACCATTTGAGTCCATTTGTGTGATTGGAGTCTAGAGTGCATGAAGGGTATAAAGGGATAGTCTTAACGAAGTTTGTATTTTGTGTGAAAGTTGAAGTTATTAAGGTCATTGTTTGGTTTATCCATGTAATTAGACATTTTCTTTGGTGTGCCTTTGTGTTGGAAAGTCTCCATGGTGTAGAGTCATGAACAAGTGAAGAAAAGTGGCCAAAGTGTCAAGTTAATTCTTGGTGAACCTTGCCTCTACATCAATTGGTATCATAGCTCAGAAGGTCTGGGCAAGAGAGTTTGGTGTTTGTGTTTGCGAGTTTGTGCAGGTTAAAATGAGAACTTGGTTTCCAAAATATTAGGTCAAGGAAAAGAGAAGAGACCTAGGTGAGGCAAGGACAAGAGGAAGCAAGGTTAAAGGGACTTGCTTAAAGAGAAGATGGATTTGCTAAAGAGATGTTTGTAGGCTAAAGGTTCATAAGTGAAGAAGAAAAAGAAGAGAAAAGAGGAAGAAGAGATGAAGAAGAATCAAAGAGAGGTAAAGAAGAGGGAAGAGGAAAAGAAAAGGGAGTTTTACCAAGAGATCAAGGAATTGAGATAATCCATGAAGTATATGAGTAAGGAAATATAAGAGCTAGGAAGGAGGATAGAGTTTGAGTTGCAAAAGTGGCATCTACCAATCAAAAAGAAGGTAGTATAGCCTATGAAAAGGATTTTCCAAACAAAAAGACAAGAGAAGGCATCAAGATCAGATGTGAAGATGATAGAGGCTAATCAAGAAGGAGAAGAGTTTGCAAGGGTAGTAGGAGAAGAAGCATCCACCAAGATGGATGAAGAAGACAAAGACATTGTAGCCATTCCCAATCATGAAGGTGAAGGTGCAGCAGAGGTAAATAATCTGATCTTAGAAGGAAATGATACTGAGTTTGTGTCAAAGTGTGATTCAGAGAAGATCAAGGATGATTTGATTTTGAATACTCAAAATGAGTTGAAGAAACATGGTTGTATTGTGGTAGAGACAATGTATCACTTCTTTGTTGTGATAATACTTCAGATGGGGAACAAATTAAAGGTCAAGATGTAGAATATAGAAGGAAAAAGAGAGGTTGTGACACATAAAAGCATGAAGGAGCAGATTCAATGAGGAAAGAAAAAGTGGAAACAAGTTGGCATAGACCAACTAAAGCCAGAGGTGATAATGAAGATGAGTTGCAGATATTTAAAGGAAGGTGAGAAGCAGAGTATCAAAGGCTTAATGGAGCAGAATCTAGGGCTGATTTCATATTGTCTTGCTCAATCCAAGAGGGCTTGGAATCTTCCTTTTGGTCTAGAGTATGGTGCAGGAGCATGTTGTGAGTTTTAAGCCTCCTTGAGGAAATTCTAGTTTTGGATTGAGTTTGATGTTTTAAAGATGTAGTAAGGTTTATTTAGGCCACATTTGATGTAATTGAGTCACTTTAGGTCCTGGGGAGTCATTTTATAAGAGTTTCTCAAATATTCCAAAAATTGCTAAAAGTTGTCATGGCAAAATTGTAAAAGTTGCAAAATGGGAAGTTGAAGGGTCAAATTAGTTTAGAAGTTTAAAATTTAGTTAGAAGTGGTTGTAATTGGTTGGAAAAGGGATAAATATGACCTCTTGCATCGTTGTAAGGTAGGGGAGTTGGTGTATATAACAAAAACTTCAATAAAGAACAATGTTTTGAGCATTTTGTCAGCACGTGTGTGTACAACCTGCCCAGGGCTTGGAATTTATTTGTTAAGATGGTATTCTAAATCCCCTCTCTATTCCATTTTTTTCATTTAATTTCATTAAGTTTTGCTCCAGCTATTTCAAATTTACTCTAGGTGGTTAAGATTCAGATTTGAAGGTGGCAACAGGAAAACAAAATTCAATAACTCTTAATTTATCCATTGAAATCTCATAAAAATTGGTGTGCAGATTTGTGAGGACATACTCTTCAAGATTCTCCAAGTTTTAGGGTAAAAAAATAAGTTCTTATGCCTTTTTGAGAAAGACCTAGGTTGTCACAGTGTGGTTTTTGCTCTTTTGAAGACCCTCATGGCCAGGGTTAGAAGAAATCCACTTGGAAACTTATGGCTAATGGTTGGTTAAGCATGTCTAGGTCTATTTTGATGTGTTTGATCAATTATTTGATAGTTTTGAAGTGTGGAAGTGATTGAACCAATAAATCACCATTGGAACTACTCAATTAGGTCCTTAGCCTCATAGACAATCCTATTTTGGAAAAGGGTTCTTCAAAGAAACTTGTGCTATCATTTTGGTATGTCTTTTAACTCAATAAAGGATACTGAAATATCTTTTTATAGTCATCATTATTTTCTTTTTGCAAAAGGTATTATGGACTATCCTATAATGGAAAACTACAAGGTTAAGGGCATCATATAGGTGAAATCCCATTTATTAGTTAGCCCTGGGATCTTGGGTAGTTGGATTAGTTTTGTTGAGTTGGAAATAACTTGTGAAAAGTCTATTTTGAGTTGGTTAAGCCTTTGAAACCATTCGAGTCCATTTGTGTGATTGGAGTCTAGACTGCATGAAGGGTATAAAGGGACATTCTTAAAGAAGTTTGTATTTTGTGTCAATGTTGAAGTTATTAAGGTCACTATTTGGTTTACCTATTTCATTATACATGTTCTTTGGTGTGTCTTTGTGTTGGATAGTCTCCATGGTGTAGAGTTGTGAAAAAGTGAAGAAAAGTGGCCAAAGTGTCAAGTTAAGTCTTGGTGAACCTTATCTCTTCATCAATTAGTATCAGGGCTCAAAAGGTCTAGGCAAGAGAGTTTGGTGTTTGTGTTTGTGAGTTTGTGTAGGTTGAAAATAGAACCTGGTTGCCAAAAGACTAGGTACAGGAAAAGAGAAGAGACCTATGTGAGGCAAGGATAAAAGAAAACAAGGTTAAAGGGACTTGTTTGAAGAGAAGATGGATTTGTTAAAGAGATGTTTGTAGGCTGAAGGTTCACAAGTGGAGAAGAAAAAGAAGAGAAAAGAGAGGTAAACAAGAAGGAAGAGGAAAAGGAAAAAGGATTTTTACCAAGAGATCAAGGAATTGAGACAAGCCATGGAGCAGATGAGTAAGAAAATAGAAGAGCTAGGAAGGAGGATGGAGTTTGAGTTGCAAAAGTGGCATCTACCAATTAAAAAGAAGGTAGTATGGCCTATAAAAAGAATTGTCCAAAAAATAACGCAATAGAAGGCATCAAGATTGAATGTGAAGATGATAGGGGCCAAGTAAGAAGCAAAAGAGTTTGCAAGGGTAAGGGAAGAAGAAGAATTCACCAAGATGGATGAAGAAGAAAAAGATATTGCATCCATTCCCAAGCATGAAGGTGAAGGTGCAGCAGAGACCAAAGGATCTGGTCTTAGAAGGAAATGATACTGAGTTGGTGTCAAAGTGTGATTCAAAGAAGATCAAGGATGAATTGATCTCGAAGACTCAAAATGAGTTGAAGAAACATGGTTGTATTGAAGGTACAAAAAATGTATCACTTCCTTGTTGTGATAATAATTTGGATGGGGAAAAAAATAAAGGTCAAGATGTAGTAGATATAAGAAGGACAAAGGGAGTTTGTGAGACATCAGAGCATGAAGGATCAGATTCAAGGAGGCAAGACAAAGTGGAAACAAGTTGGCATAGACAAACTAAAGCCAAAGGTGAAAATGGAGACAAGTTTCAGCTATTTCAAGGAAGGTGAGAGATAGAGTATCAAAGGAATCATGGAGGAGAATCTAGGGCTAATTTCATATTGTTTCCCTCAATCGAAGAGGGCTTGGAATCATCCTTTTGGTCTAGAGTATGGTGCAAGAGCACCTTGTGAGTTTTAAGCCTCCTTGAGGCAATTCTAGTTTTGGATTGATTTTTATGTTTTAAAGATGTAATAAGGTCTATTTAGAACACATTTTATGTAATTGAGTCACTCTAGGTCCTAAGGAGTCATTTTATAAAAGTTGCTCAAATATTGCAAAAATTGCCAAAAGTTGTCATGGCAAAATTGTAAAAGTTGCAAAATGGGAAGTTGAAGGGTCAAATTAGTTTAGAAGTTTAAAAGTTAGTTAGAAGTGGTTGTAATTGGTTGGAAAAGGGATAAATATGATCTCTTCCATCATTTTAACATAGGGGAGTTGGTGTATGGAAGAAAAACTTCAGTAAAGAACACTATTTTGAGCATTTTCCAACATTTTTCTAGCACGTGTGTATAGCCTGCCCAAGGCTTGGAATTGATTTGTTAAGATGGTACCATGAATCCCCTCTTCATTCCATTTTTTTCATTCAATTTTTTAAATTTTTTCTCTAGATATTTCAAATTTACTCCATGTGATTAAGATTTAGATTTGAAGGTGGCAACAAGCAATCAAAATTCAATAACTATTAATTTCGCCAATTAAATCTTAGAAAAATTGGTGTGGAGGTCTGTGAGGACATACTCTTCAAGATTCTCCAAGTTGCAGGGTAAAAAAAAAAAAGTTATTATTCTGTTTTGAGAAATCCCTTGGTTGTCACCGTGTGGTTTATAATCTTTTGAAGACCCTCATGGCTAGGGTTAGAAGAAATCCACTTGGAAACTTATGGCTAATGGTTGGTTAAGCATGTGCAGGTATATTTTGATGTTTTTTAGCAATTATTTGAGAGTTTTGAATTGTGGAAGTGATTGAACCAATAAAGCACCATTGGAACTACTCAATTAGGTCTCTAGCCTCATGGACAATCCAATTTTGGAAAGGTTTCTTCAAAGAAACTTGTGCTATCCTTTTGGTATGTCTTGTAACTCAATAAAAGGAACTCTAATATGTCTTTATAGTAATCATATTTTTCTTGTGTTGAAATATATTATGGACCATCCTATAATGGAAACCTACTAGGTTAATGGCAGCATATAGGTGAAATCCCATTTATTAGTTAGCCCTGGGTTCTTGGGCACTTGGATTAGTTTTTGTGGGTTGGAAATAACTTGTGAAATGTCTGTTTTGAGTTGGTTAAGCCTCTAAAACCATTTGAGTCCATTTGTGTGATTGGAGTCTAGAGTGCATGAAGGGTATAAAGGGACAGTCTTAAAGAGGTTTGTATTTTTTGTGAAAGTTAAAGTTGTTAAGGTCATTGTTTGGTTTAACCATGTCATTACACATGTTCTTGGGTGTGACTTTGTGTTGGAAAGTCTCCATGGTGTAGAGTCATGAACAATTGAAGAAAGGTGGCCAAAGTGTCAAGTTAAGTCTTGGTGAACCTTACCTCTGCGACAATTGGTATCAGAGCTTCAAAGGTATAGGAAACAGAGTTTGGTGTTTGTGTTTGTGAGTTTGTGTAAGTTGAAAACAAAACCTGGTTGCTAAAAGACTAAGTAGAGAAAAAGAGAAAAGACCTAGGTGAGGCAAGGACAAGAGGAAGCAAGGTTAAAGGGACTTGCTTGAAGAGAAGATGGATTTGTGAAAGAGATGTTTGCAGGCTAAAGGTTCACAATTGTAGAAGAAAAAGAAGAGAAAAGAGGAAGAAGAGATGAAGAAGAAGCAAAGAGAGGTAAAGAAGAAGGAAGATGCAAAGAAAAAGGAGTTTGACCAATAGATCAAGGAATTGAGACAAGCCATGGAGAATATGAGTAAGGAAATAGAAGAGCTGGGAAGGATGATGGAGTTTGAGTTGCAAAAGTGGAATCTACCAATCAAAAAGAAGGTATTATGGCATATTAAAAGGATTTTCCAAAAGAAAAGACAAGAGTATGCATCAAGATCAGATGTGAAGATGATAGAGACCAAGGAAAAAGGAGAAGAGTTTGAAAGGATAGTGGAAGAAGAATCATTCACCAAGATGGATGAAGAAGACAAGGACATTCAAGCCATTCCCAAGCATGAAGGTGAAGGAGCAACAAAGGTAAAGGATCTGATCTTAGAAGGAAATGATACTAAGTTCGTGTCAAAGTGTAATTTAGAGAAGATCAAGGATGAATTGATCTTGAAGACTCAAAATGAGTTGAAGAAACATGGTTGTATTGTGGTAGAGACAATGTATCACTTCCTTGTTGTGATAATACTTTGGATGGGGAACAAACTAAAGGTCAAGATGCAATAGATAGAATAATTACAAAGGGAGGTTGTGACACATCAAATCATGAAGGAGCAGATCTAAGAAGGCAAGATAATGTGGAAACAAGTTGGCATAGACCAACTGAAGCCAAAGGTAAAAATGAAAACAAGTTGCAGCTATTTTAAGGAAGGTGAGAGGTAGAGTATCAAAGGCATCATGGAGGAGAATCTAGGGCTGATTTCATATTATTTCCCTCAATCTAAGAGGGCTTGGAGTCTTTCCTTTTGGCAAGGAGTATGGTGCAGAAGCACCTTGTGAGTTTTAAGCCTCCTTGAGGAAATTCTAGTTTTGGATTGACTTTGATGTTTTAAAGATGTAATAAGGTCTATTTAGACCAAATTTGATGTAATTGAGTCACTTTAGGTCATAGGGATTCATTTTATAAAAGTCACTCGAATATTGCAAAAATTGTCAAAAGTTGCAAAATGGGAAGTTGAAGGGTCAAATTAATTTAGAAGTTTAAAATTCAGTTCCAAGTGGTTATAATTGGTTGGAAAAGGGATAAATAGGACCTCTTGCATCATTGTAAGGTAGGGGAGTTGATGTATGGAAGAAAAACTTCAATAAAGAACATTGTTTTAAGCATTTTCCAACATTTTTCTAGCACATATGTGTACGGTCTGCCCAGGGATTGGAATTGATTTTTTAAGATGGTATTTTGAATCCCCTATCCATTCCATTTTGTTACATTCAATTTCGTTAATTTTTTTCTCCAGATATTTTAAATTTACTCATGGCGATTAAGATTCAAATTTGAAGGTGGCAACAGATAATCAAAATTTAATAACTCTTAATTTCTCTAATGAAATCTCATAAAAATTAGTGTGAAGGTCTATGAGGACATACTCTTGAATATTCTCCAAGTTGTAGGGTAAAAAAAAAGTTATTATGCCTTTTTGTGAAAGCCCTAGGCTGTCACAATGTGGTTTTTGCTCTTTTGAAGACCCTCATGGCTAGGGTTAGAAGAAATCCACTTGGAAACTTGTTGCTAATGATTGGTTAAGCATGTGAAGGTCTATTTTGATGTGTTTGAGAAATTAGTGGAGAGTTTTGAAATGTGGAAGTTATTCAACCAATAAAGTACCATCAGAACTACTCAATTAGGTCTTTAGCCTCATGGATAGTCCTATTTTGGAAAGGGTTCTTCAAAGAATCTTGTGCTATCCTTTTGGTATGTATTGTAACTGAATAAAGGGTACTCAAATATTTTTTTACATTCAATATATTTTTCTTGTGTCAAAAGATATTATGGATTGTCCTATAATGGAAGCCTACTAGGTTAAGGGCAACGTATATGTGAAAGCCTATTTATTAGTTAACTATGGGTTCTTGGGTGGTTGGATTAGTTTTTTTGGGTTGGAAATAACTTATGAAAAGTTTTTTTTGAGTTGGTTAAGCCTTTGAAACCATTTGAGTCCATTTATTGTGATTAGAGTCTAGAGTGCATGAAGGGTATAAAGGGATAGTCTTAAAGAAGTTTGTATTTTGTGTGAAAGTTGAAGTTGTTAATGTCATTAATTGGTTTACCCATGTCATTACACATGTTCTTGGGTGTTCCTTTGTTTTGGAAAGTCTCCATGGTGTAGAGTTGTGAACAAGTGAAGAAAACTGGGCAAAGTTTCATGTTAAGTCTTGGTGAACCTTACCTCTACATCACACAATCCTACCATGCTAGCATCTCAATGAAATCTTGGTATTTGTCAATCAATTTATTACATCTCTTGATCACTTTCTCAAATCCTTCTATACATTGTACCAAAAGTGTCACCTTCCCAACTTAATTGTTTCTTCCATTTTTAACATATTGGAACTTCTTGTTCTGAGATTATCTTCTCTCTTATCAATTCTTGGACATTTGTTTGAATGAGAGCTTCTAAGCTTCACCTCTTAGCATCAATTTTATCCTAGTGAAATCTACATTCTCTTTCCAATATTTTGGAATTTTCAAACCAATGGTGTGCCTCCTTGTACTTCCTAATTGCATTTGTGATGAGCTCTTCTCCTTGCCTTACCCAATACTTGATCCATTCTTTAAATTAATTCATTTTCTGGTGATGTTGCAATAGAATCCACCTACTCCTGTGACATGAGTATTGGATTTTGAGGTAATTCAATCTATGCCTAACCAAATTGGGCTAATGATTTTACAAAATTCTCTAATCTAGCAATATGTTCTTTTAGCTCTCTTTTCTTTTGTTTACTTTTTTGCACCCCGGCAATAGTTGTATCCAAGTTCATCTTCATTTCTTCTAATTCTTGTGTCCAGGATGAATGTCAACATTGATAATTTTTATTCTATATTCTTTAGGTGTTATTTCATGTTTTTTCTATCTACTACGAGAGTAGATATATGAAGCATTCTTCCTCCATCTACATTTTTTTGCATGATATGTTTCGTTTTAGCTCTTCGCCTAGGTTTAGGAGTTTCCACTTCTTGCATTAATGTTTTGAGATCTAGAGGTACTAATTCCACTTCCAATGGGGACGCTAATTCTATGATCAACCAATCAGGTGTATCTTCATTATGCTCTACCTCTGTAACATTTCTTTGTTCCTAGTTTTCAGTATGCTTAGAACTTCTCTTACATTTTTAACTTTATCTGTCACATCTTCCAAAACTGGAATATTTTCAGCATTCACTGGTGTAGATTCTAGATTATCGAGATTCAACACTGTCTCTTCATTTCCAAGACCTATATTTTCCTATCTAGCCAGGTGTTTAGTATCAATTCCTAGGACATCACCTTCTTCATATCCTGTCACATCAGGATTCTCTTCATCTCCTTCCCCATCACCCAAGGTTTGTGAAGGTTCTTTATTTTCAATTTCAACTTGGTCTTATTTTTACTTTTTAGAAACTTGCAGTTGTTCATCATCATTTTGATCATTCCCTAGTGGGGGCTGGGAATCAATTATATCTTATATATTAATATCATTAGTGGAATCCTGTCTTGAAATCTCTCTTGTTTCCATTTCAATAAGAACTTTAGGTTTCCTTGGCTCTGAAGTGATTTTTCCTCTTATCAATTCTTCTTCTTCAACATTCATTGGAATTGACCGTATATTTTGAATCTCTTCCACCACTGGTTGTACCATGGGCTTATATTTAGACTTATTTTCTTTTACTCTTTCCCACATGGAACCCAATTTATCCATTTGTTCCTTGATTTGAGCTTCATCTAGCTCAAAACTTTCATCTAGGGCCACAAGAGTTTTTCCCAGTCTTTGTTTTATTGTAGCCGTATTGACCCAAGGGGGAGAGGTAAATAATGCTGCAACTCTCTAGGATGCAAGCCTTGTTTGTGAACTAGTATTCTCTATAATTCCCACCTCTTCATCAGTCATGGCTAAGTCTTTTTTTTTTCCATGGAAGAAGATGCCACTTTAGACTTTACCATTCTTTGGACCTTACCTGGTCTAGTTTCTTTACAGTGACTAGCTGGTCTCAATGAAACTCCTTGGCTTGAAGCATCAAGGGTTTTCTCTCCAATGTGCACAACTGTAGCTGCTTTACCAAATTTTCTCTTTTTCTTAGCACATTGTTCATGCTCAAGCTCATTTTATTCTCTTTGTTTCTTCTTTGTATCAAGTGAGTATGTGGGCCTTATCCCAAATTTTCTCAAAGCTTTACAAAAATCATTTATCTAGTGTTGAGTCTGCAATAAAACTAGTTCAAAAAATTCCTCAATAGATGTTATTTCTCTACTTTCATCATCTCAATATGGGATAGGTTCATCATAGACCCTCTTTTTGTTATAGGCTAGATTCAACACTTCTCCATCATCTTCTTCCAATTGATCTAGAATTTCATGGATCTTAAGAATCAGTGTTGATAATAAAGACAACCTTTCATACTTTATTTTCCTTACTTTATGTTGATCATCATAATTCAGCCAATAATCTTCTAAATGATAAGCATGACCACACTTACCAACTATCCCCTTGGAAATATTCCCTTCTGAGTCATATTTAATTCTTCAATGTGGGAAGTACTCTAATTTTTACATCCTTAACTCCTCTTTAAACAAATCAGCTGCTTTAACTGCATTATATTTGTAGTTTTACATTACAATGGGAAATATGAGAGAACTTTTCTTATGTTGCATGCTATAAAGAGCATGAGACATCTTCAACTATCTTACCAACTCCAATAATACTATTTTATCTATAGGTTACTTGGGAAACAATCTTTTAACTTTGTCACCTTCCATTATTCTAACTAGTTAATGGAAAACAAATCATTGACTCTCTGATAATGTTCCCTATATTCATGAATGGTAATTTGGGGTAAATGAGCATATATCAAACTATTTCCTAATTCTCTGCCCAAGGTACTAACTCTATTCAACCCTTTCTTATTTTTCATTAAGGTGCAAGAATATATCATGTATGAGGACATAGAAAAACATCTTGAATTTGGAAATGTCTTTATCTAATCATGTAACCTGTCACTAATAAAACCTCCCCAATACATTTGCACAAGGCCTTCCATTAATTTAGCTATGATTACAAACATCCATGATTCAAATTTACTAGCATCTCATAGTCCAACTATCTTGATTAGCATAGTTATAATATCTTGAACATCCAGGTTGAAAATAGACCTTAGAATTGACTTTGTCTATTTTGTAATTTCCTCTTGACACCACGGTGTACTCATAATTCTTCTATTTTTTTCTGACACTCAAGTAGGTTTTAGCCTTCATCTTTATATCTATAGGGTTCATTTGAGGAAATTTCATAATCCCAAATGTATATATAATTCCTTTCTCAGAGAGATATGCATAAATTCTTCCCTCCTCAACAACTCTCTTGTTTAGGTTATTGTAATTTAAACATTCCATAACCAGTTTAGGAGCCTCCATTGCTGGTGGAAACCCTCCTACTAAATGTAACCCACTTACTATAACATTATTTATACATTGAGAGGAATTTTTTTGTCATGCCAATGCAAGGAATTCGACATCAGAGAACCATCCTTAATGAGTATCATTAGCTATCACACAAATTGGTATAGCTTGCAAAGCACAATATCTGAATTCATTTTCTAGCCTTGATTTGGAAGTACTCATTTTTTCCGGTGTGTTCTACATTTTTTAAATATGTGCCTTGTGTGCAAGTTAGAGTTAAATTTAACCAGTTATCTTTAACAACTTATAATAAAAACTTTTCAATTTACCATCTAATTAAATTTTCACTAGAATAATCAATATTTTAATTATTAAGGGAAATAGCATTATCTCGAGACTTTCATGCATAAAATAACTAACAAAATTTCTATTATTTGAGACATGCCTAGTTTTGCTGATAAAAATATTTTCAAAATGCAACTTTGAAACCCTTGGTAGTTATGTTCATGGTTTCTTGAAATTTACCTTTCCTTGTGCGCCACAATATCAGTCTCATTCATTCAATGTCCTTTGCAAATTTACAGTATGACGCGAGGTAGAGTGTTGTAAAAGAAACTACATGCTCAAGGTGGTACCAAGAATGTGTGTGTATTTTTCCACCTTCATTAATTACCTCTTATAATGCATTAATTTCTCAAATAAAGTTGTGCTCATGGCGGATTAGGGTTCAAATCATGAACACCTTGGTTTCTATGTAGGCCCACCACTAGAGGAAAATACAATGTGCAAAGCTTACATGGAACTCTTGTATCTCTTTGATTTTTATGAGGAAAAGGCCTTTTGGATATGTGATCATTGATGATCATCGGGATTGACAACCTCTGGTACCAAATAATGGAAAAGATTACTAAGAACTGGGACATTTACCTCCAAGCTTATAAAAATTGGGAGCAGAGAGAGGAACCGAGAACTAGGTTCAAGCAAGATCAAAAGTGATTCAAACATTTTGTAATAGAACCTCTAGTTTCACAACTTCGACCAAGGAAAAAGAAAAGAAACCATTGGACTAGCTGATGAAGAAAAGAACACAAACACCAGGATTGATCATCTAGGTGATGACTTACCAGGCGAGAACTAGGGACAATCAAAGATACAACATCTTTGACACAACTATAGCAACTCCAGGACTCCGGGTTCGGTAAATTAATACAACTTCATTAAAAAACTGAGACACCAAATCTAGGAAAGAACAAAGAATTAAGCAAAGAATAAGCAAATTGAAATGAAATTTGCAATTTTACCAACTCCCCTCAAAACAACACACCAAAGCAAGTGAAAGAAAGAGGAAAGAAAAGAGGCAGCAAAGAAAAAGGGGGTCAACATTTTTCCAAGGAGAAAAATAGGGCATGTTGTGAGACCACACAACAACTAGCAACCAACAAAACTAAACAAATAATAGAAAATCAATTCTGGATCTAACAACCATGCTTCAAAATTTTTCAGTCTTCTAATTATAAAAATTTAGATCTTCATTCTAACATTTTGACTTCACTTTAGTTAGCATACAATATTAATTGTTACTAAGCTCACATGTGTGCAATTCATTCTTTTTGCTACAAGAAACTTAGAGCATAACAATTATTTGCATTGACATACATAATTTGGAAATTCCCTTTTAAGCCAACCATGGATAAAGCCTTGTTGCTAGTCAAATGTTTATAGCCCTGAAAAGGTTCTCGTTGTAATTCCTCGAAAGATAGCTCTACTACTAGTGAAGAATTCATAGCTTTGGTAGAGATATTTAGATGGCCTAAAGAGTTGATTCTTTCTTTTGATATTTCTTTTATAGATCATTTTTTTCTATTTTTTTATATCTCTTTTGATATTTCAATGATAGCTCATTTCAGCTTGCAAGAAATGAAACCTACTATTAGGTTGGCAATTACAGTGGTAGAAAAAGTAGCCTTTTGTTTTTTCACTCAATGCAAATAACTGCTATCCTAAATTTTAGTATATTCTATTGATTCAAACTCGAAAAATAAACCACAACAACAGTCTGTATATTCTATTGATTCAAACCAATTCCCTGCATATGTTGTGAGTGTAAGTGGTATCCACTTGCATTCAAAAACTAATTTTCCAACCCCTTCCAATCCCATTATCACTAAGCTTCCTATGGAAGAGGAAGAGGAACCTCTAAATGATCTCATTTAGCCAAGTGCACCTAAAAATCCTAAACCAGTCCTAGTCAAGCAGACTGAACAAGAGCCACCATTTCCTCAGAGATTGGAAGTTTCCAAGAAAAAGGAAGAAAAAGAGGACACAATATTTGACATCTTGGATCATCTAAAGCATATATGTGTCCAGATACCTCTATTTCAAGCCATAAAGGATGTCCCAATCTATGGCAAGACAATCAAAGAAACATGCCTCAAGAAGCCATTCAAGAAAAAGAAAGACCCAACTATAGTTCATGTGGTGGGACATATGGCAGACATCATGCTTGGGAAAGTGACTATCCCCAAGTACAATGACCTAGGTAGTCCTGTCCTAGCAGTTGTTATAAATCAGATCCAAATAAAGAATGCTTTAGGGGCAACAATAAATGTAATGACTAAGGACATCCTACAACAACTAAACATTGCAAGCATGAGATCTACTCCTACTATCTTATAGCTTGTTGATAGTTCTACTATTAATCCTGATGGTATAGTAGAGGACCTTGTGGTAATTCTAGACTCCTGGGAGTACCTAGTAGACTTCATGATTCTTTCTCCTAAAGACACACTAGGCGGGTACCCCATTATTCTTTGAAAGCCATGGTTAGCAACAATAGATGCATATATTGGATGCATGACAGGAGACATGACCATTTCTAATGGGAAGAGCACCAAAAATTTTGTTCTTTATCCTCCTGCCCAACTATCCCATGATGAGGATAATCCTATATGGCCACATGTTGGTGAAGAGGCTGATGAAGTTAATTATGTGGCACATCTTATGATGTTAGGTAGAAGCTATTTTATGTAGCTTCAAAATGAAGATTAAGTATTGGCTAACATCATTCAAAATCATTGTGAAGTGGAAGAAGCATCATCTTTTCATTCAACTGCCCTAGTCAAGACACTTTTTCCTGCTCTTCTTGTAGCCACTTTTCCTACATACATTCTTCTTGCAACCACTCATCCTGCAGCCGGACTTCCTACAACAATAGGTATATCCCATACATTATTTCCATATGAACTCAAGGTACCATGGATTAATGAAGTAGCCATGATATAGTTAACTACACGTGCAGGTGTCAGAACAAAAATATTTGAATGTTAATAGCAAACTAAGTGAAGAATAATAGTTGTTACTAGAAAACTTATTGAGGACCCACCAACATGCATTTGTGTGGGACTATCATGATATGAAGGGATTGGACCCTAATCTTTGCACTCACAAAATTTACATTAAAGATGATTGCACCCTAGTGATGAAGCCACAAAGAAGAATTAACCCTGCATTGAGAGAAATTGTAAAAGTAGGACTACAGAAATTGCTAGATGTAGGATTTATATATCCCATTTCAGATAGCCAGTGGGTGTCCCCATTAGTGATTGTTCCTAAAAAAGGAGGGAAGTGGTGAGTTTGTGTTGATTATAGGGAACTCAATGCTACCACCAAAAAGGACCATTTTCCCTTACCTTTTATAGACCAAGTTTTGGACTCACTTGCAGGAAAGCAATACTTTTCTTTTTTAGATAGATTCAGTGGCTACAATCAGATTCAAATTGCACTAGAGGACCAGGAGAATACCACCTTTACCTATCCATGGGGGACCTATTCCTACTTATTACTCCCATTTGGCTTATGCAATGCACTTGCAACCTTTCAAAGGGAAGTTATTAGCATATTTTTCAGATATCTCTCATGATTGCATGTAAATTTACATGGATGACTTTACCACCCATGGTACTAATTTCAATCAGGCATTGGAAAATATTAGGAGAGTCCTACAAAGATGTGAAGACCAAAATTTGTCCTTAAATAGTGAAAAGTGCTTCATGATGATGTAGGAAGTTGTAGTCCTTGGCCACTACATCTCCCACAAAGGAATTCAAGTAGATCTTGCAAAAATTGAGGTGATCACAAATCTGTCCATACCTACAAAACAAAAGTATGTTAGGAGTTTCTTGGGCCATGCAACATATTATAGGTGTTTCATCAAGGATTTTAGAAAAATAGAAGAACCATTGTATACTCTTCTCACCAAAGATGTTGAATTCCAGTGGATTGAAGATTGTGACAAGGAATTTTCTGATTTGAAGGTAGCCTTGACTCATGCTCCTATACTCAAAGGACCTAATTGGGAGCTTCATTTCCACATCCATATAGATGCATCAGAATATGCCATAGGAATAGTCTTAAGACAAAAAGGAGCTATTGAAAATGCCATTTATTTTGTCAACAAAAATTTGCAGGGAGTTGAATTTAACTATATAGTGATAGAAAAAGAAATGTTGGCAATGATCTATGTCGTGAAAAAATTTAGGCATTACATAAAAGGTTACCAAATTTGTGTGTACACTGATCATGTAGCCATTAGGTATCTCATGAATAAACCTTTGATCTCTGGTAGGCTGGCAAGATGGTTATTATTGATGCAAGATTTTGACATAACCATTGTGGATAAACTAGGGAAGGCCAATGTTGTTGCAGATTTTCTTTCAAGACTGACTACATCAGAGGATAATCAAGCCATAGATGACTCTTTTCCTAATGAGCATCTATTCTCCATTAGTGTGTAAATACTCTAGTATGCTGAAATAGCTAATTATCTAGTCATGGGTAGGGTTCCTCCTCACTTCTCTCCAAAAGAGAGAAAGGAACTCATTGAAAAATATTTTAATTTTTCATGGATTTCTATATGTTTGTTTTATACTAGACCAAACCATGTCATGAGGAGATGTGTGAGAGAAGATGAGACATATGATATTTTTCATGCATGTCACAATGAACCATGTGGAGGATATTTTGCAGCTAAGAGGACAATAACGAATATTTTGAACACAGGATATTACTGACCAACACTCCACAAGGATGTAGGAAGGTATACAAGAAAATGT
This sequence comes from Sequoia sempervirens, assembly GCA_007258455.2. Lineage (NCBI taxonomy): Eukaryota > Viridiplantae > Streptophyta > Pinopsida > Cupressales > Cupressaceae > Sequoia > Sequoia sempervirens. The sequence continues at coordinate 172,652 of VDFB02017779.1, forward strand.
GATAGATTACAAAGAATGGGAAGGCCAAACAAATCTGATGAGATGCCACTTTATCCTTAGGTAGTAATCACTCCCTTTGATAAGTGGGGATTGGATTTTGTAGGACCCATTGACCCTCCATCAAATGGTAAGTCTTATATCCTGGTATTCACTGATTATGTAACAAAGTGGATAAAAGTTAAGGCCATGAAACATGCAAGAGATAACAAGGTTGCAAAATTTCTTTATGAGGATATTTTCATAAGGTATGGAGTTTCAAGAGAGATAATGACTGATCAAGGGGCTCAATTCACATCAACCCTTGTTGCAGTTGTTGGCATCCTACAATAATTTAATAACTAAGCCTTTACAACCATGATTCAAATATTGGACATCTAACCTAAATAGCTATTTCAATCATCATGAAAGTACATTTAACTTGTCAACCCAAGGACGTGAACTTGGAATGGGTTAGCACAATATGTGCACTAGGAACCCAAAATAGCCATTTTCATTCTACAACTAAGGAACTCACAATACTGAAAGTAAATTGCTTAGAAGGGAATACCATAAATGCCAAACGTCAATCAACAACTACATCAAACTAAAATGCATAACATAAATGAAAATCTGAGCAAACAAACAGGGCACTACTCTATCTGTAGGAAGAGTCACAAAATAAAATTCTAGTGACTGCAAGAACAGTCGGTGCCAAATTTCTAACTAATTACTAAACAACAAGTAATGCTAAACTAATACTAAACTAAAGGATGGATTACTCACCAAGTGGGCCCCCTTGGATAAGTATCCTCTAAAACTAATGAGAAATTAGATGCTCCAACTCAGAACTTCATTTTATTCACTGTAAATCATGAGTACAAAAGAGTAATATATCTATATTACAAAAAACTCAAGAGTGCAAGTACACTATCAAATCACACAACCTCTAAAGAAGGAGAATTAGATCTTTATTTATACTATCAACTAAACAAGACAGTCAACTCCATGACTAGGAGGATGCCATTTAGGGAAAACAAAGAAAGTGGAGTGGTGGCGGTTACGTGTGCATGGAATCTTGTCAGACATGTAGGTCCAAATGTAGATTTAGCACAACAGTAATGCCTATATTTTCTCAACCATCATTAAAGTCCACTACAAGGTGGTTACATTTAGTTTGCATGAGGAATCTTCTACCGTTAACCTCCTTCGACCTTTGAGTGATTCCTTTGTTGGATGTTATGGTGCATGCCTAGCTAGCAGTGTCTTCCTCAACTTAGCATCCTCAAATTAAATCTGCATGGCAATGTCAGTATGCACAATAACTACATATCTATAACCACCTTAAGGAACATTCATTAACCACATACAAAATTAATATAGACAGTCCATTTAATATGCCATTATCATTAAAGGTTTACAGAAATAAGATTAAGCCCAATTTCTATAGTTTGAGGAAAATATCATAAAAGTATCAACACTTAATGTCAAAGTCCATGATAACTTCAACAAATAGATCACAAATTCTACCCAAAACTAGACCATATTATAGACTCATTAATCCCCCCAACCTAAGATCTTGTTGGTCCTCTAGCAGGGGAAGGGCTATTATTTTGCTCGATCAATACTCTGATGTTTGCAACTGACAATTGTTCCACATTAGAGTGTGTTGTGTGTGAATCAGGATCCTAATAGTATCCTTCCAACCTGTCCAATCTACTCCATCTTTGTCTCTCTATAGCAATATCATGTTGGTAGAACCTGAAGTTCGGTACATGCCACATTAGGATGGGTGGCTAAAAATTTAGGGGAATCCATAATCGCCCTTTTGTCCTTCCAATGTGAATATATATGTCAATTCTTTTAAGAGTTGTTGCATAGTTCTGGATGGAATGAGGCTCAACCTATTTGAGATCATCAGTTAGGTTGTTCCATCTTTGTGAGAGGTATCTCTTCATGGTTTCCTCTTTTTCTTTTCCCTTTTCCTCATATTCACTATAAATTTCTTCTATCCAAGGCATACTCCTATTACCATAGCTAGGTGTGAAAATAATTCTATTCCATTTCCTAAAAATATCCCCTAGATTCCTTGATTCAACCCTAATGGGCAGAGGGATGTTTGACTCCAATAGCTTATAAGCCCTATGTTGTTGTTCCCAATTAATCTCATTTTTTACCCAAGACATAAATTCTCTTAATTAGACATCCCCAACATACAATAGTAGATTCCAATCATGGTCTTTAGTTACAGCATAATTATGCAAATAAAACTCACACAACAAATTCTGCATTTCGAGGGAAACAATTTGATAAACATTGAAAAATTCAATAGAAGGGTTCAAACCTGAGACAATTATTTCTAGTCTAAAAGAGAGATATTTCTCCTTAAAATTCATAGCATAGACCCTTGGAGGGGTCCTACATTCAAAAATTTGTGGTACCACGACTACCATATCATCCACCTTCTTCTTTAGGGTGGCAATTTTTGCATATTTATCTTCAAATTCCTCATCTCTCTTTTGTATTTCTTTCTTCAATCTGTGTCTTTCCTTTTTCCATTATTTTTCTCTTCTTTGCATCTCTTTCCATAAATGCATAGCTACTTGGTGTATTAAAAAATTAGTGGGGTTGTGTATTCCTACCAGTATCTTCTCTAGCACTAATGCTGACTGCAAGGATTCATGTTGTCCTGTCAATTCTGGCTGGAGGGGTACTGATTATTCTCCCAATTTAGGTTGTTGTTTCAAGGACTCCTACTCCTGTTCTGGTTGTTGTTGTAGGATCTCTTGCGTTAGGAATTCTTGCTCATATTGTAGGAAATCCTAATTTTCCTGAAACTCTTGATTTTCAAATTGTTCTCCAATATTGGCAAGATCAACCAATGTTATGTTTGTTGTTTCCTTAAATATATCTTCCTCCTCCACATTCTCCTACCCCATTAGAGCTTCCATGCCCTCATGTGGTATTTCTCTAGACTTAGGGCTTTCCTATAGAGGAATAACAAAGACTGGCTTTGCTGGTCTTGCTTTCCTAGGAGGGCTCTCATCTTTTTCTTTGGCTATAGGATGAATACTGTCAGCCTTTCTCTTTTTAGAGCTTGGCACCTATTTTTCTACGAGCCGCCAATTTCTACTTCTCTCTTCTGTGCCTTAGTTTTCATTAGGGTGCCAAGTGGAACGTCGTCATCAAAATTTGAGGAAGAGCTTTCTTTTTCTGAGTACTCTATTCTAGAAGAACTAATTTCTATGGTTTCTTTTACTGCAAGAGGGTCTACACTAGGGCTTGTGCTAGAGGTTGAAGCACCAAGAGTGTCTTCAATCATGCTCAATCTCCTACTAGACCTACAAGGTTGAGGTAAAACCCTAGGTTGAAAGTGCTTAGGTCTAATTTGATCAATTTTTATGAATTCTTCCCATGCCATTCTAGATAAATGATGCAGAGACTTCTCAACTAGCAATTTAATTAGACAATGGAGGGAAACAAAATTGTCCCTACCTTTTTGGGTCTTGGCCACCATGATTGAGAGAAGGTTGTATAACATGTTCGACACATTCATCTTCCTTTTGTGCCTCATGTGATTCAAAATCTTGAAGTGTACAAAATGAAAATTTGATTGGTGACCCTCACAGGTGATGTATTTTATGACATAAACAAATATCTACTTCCATGGCTCAAGAAGAGACATTCTCTTTGCACCCTATTTATCTATGCTCAATGGAGGGTCGTTTGGCTCTATAAATTTAGCCCTAGTTGATTTGGCATCTCTGGAAGTAGGGTAATTTTCACCATCAGTAGGTAACCCTATGATTTTTGGAATTCTTTCTTCAGTTGCTATGACGTCCAGCCCTTTTATTGTGCCCTTCCCTTCAAACAATGTCTAGGAAAACTCTAGTGCAATGTCTTCATTGAAATCATCTAGCTTTAGGAAGTAGTCTATCCATTCACAGTTTCTAAATTTAGCCAAGTAGGGTGCATCTTGTAGTAATACATCATGCGCTATGGGTTTATTTTAAATTAACCCACCTCCCATTGTTTGCAATAAAATATATACTCTATGGTTTCTTTCTTGTAATTTTGTCTAAAAATCAAATTTAGCTTCCTACAACACTTGCTAACTTCAATGCCAATGTCGACTAATTTTTTCCTTTTTTAACTTACCCTTTTGTTTGCAATGCAACTTGAGATATGACAGAGCCAATAATGGCAAGGAAGGAGTAATAAAGGAAATCTATAATGAAGAGAAATGTTGGCATTAGTTGGTGTCACTTCACACATGTGAAATGATGATTTGAAAGGGTAGGGAATATTGGAATGCTATAGTGAACGTCCATACTAACATACAATAATTAAATAAATGCACTTAAAGATAATTAAGATATAGCAATTAATGCGTACATACCTGAATGTGTGGAGGATTTGTTGCAAAGATTATGGAGAAAGTACCACTAAGTAATTAATGAAGATGAGGTGGAATGAGGTGGAGTGAAGTGATGGAAGATAGAGAAAAGTGGAAATGGATGGGTGGATGGGTGAAGAAATGGACTCCCACGGAAGTGGAACTTTTTATTATGACAAGTACATACCTTAATTATCTAGAAGGAGGGACACTAGGTCCTCTTCCTTTGGCTACAAGAAGCTCGAATGTCGCATGATGAGTGTATTGTTGTAGGAACTCCTCCTTGGAAATTGGATTATGATATAGTATAAGGAAATGGCCATTGACAAGCAACTTAAATCTGACCGGGTCAACAGTAATGAGTTGTACAATACCATTAGGAAATACCTTCACAACCTCATATGGTCCTAGCCACCTTGTCTGAAATTTTCCTACATTGTCCTGATATCTTGAGTCATAAAGCAAGGGCCCAATCACCTAGTTGGAATTTCTTGGCCTTGATAAATTTGTCATGCCACTTGATTCTCTGATTCTTCATTGCCTCTGTATGATGCAGGGTTGCTCTTCTAAACTCATCCAAATAATTTAGCTGCATGATTCTTTCTCTCTGTGCCTAAGAAATATCCATCCCCAAATCTACTATAGGCCTAAGAGTCTTCTGTTCAAATCCAATCGGCATCATGGTTGTCTTTCCATATAGCAACTCGAATGGAGTGAAGCCTATATTTGTTTTCCAGGTTGTCCTATATGCCCAAACAGCTTCTGGTAATCTATTTTCCCAATCCTTTCTATGGATAGCTATTGTTTTGGTCATAATAGCTTCAATTTCTTTGTTGGTCACCTCAACTTCACCATTGGCCTGGGGGTGATAGAGAGTAGACTTTATGTGCCTTATGTTGTACTCATTTACTAGTGCTACAACAAGGGTTGATGTGAATTGAGCCCCTTGATCAGTCACTATCTCTCTTGGAACTCCATATCTTGTAAAAATCTCCTCATAAAGAAATTATGCAACCTTGTTATCTCGTGCATGCTTCATGGCCTTCACTTCTACCCACTTTGTTACATAATCAGTGCATACCAAGATATAAGACTTACCATTTGATGGAGGGTAAATGGGTCCTACAAAATAATATCCCCACTTATCAAAGGGAGTGATTACTATCTGAGAGTAGAGTGGCATCTCATCAGATATGGTTGGTCTACCCATTCTTTGACATCTATCACATTTTCTAGTACACCTTCCTACATCCTTGTGGAGTGTTGGCTAGTAATATCCTATGTTCAAAATCTTCATTATTGTTCTCTTGGCTGCAAAATGTCCTCCACATGGTTCGATGTGGCATGCATGAAAAATGTCATACTTTTCTTCTTCTCTCACACATCTCCTCATGACATGGTCTGGTCCAATATAAAACAAACATCCATCAATCCAAGAAAAAGGAATTTTTTTTTCAATGAGTGATTTGTTCTCTTTTGGAGAGAAGTGAGAAGGAACTCTACCTGTGACCAAATAATTGGCTATGTCAACATACCAGGGTGTTTGTATACTAAGGGAGAATAGACACTCATCAGGAAAAGAGTCATCTATGGGCTGATTATCTTCTAATATAGTCAGCCTTGAAAGAAAATATACAACATTGGCCATCCTTGGCTTATCCACAATAGTTATATCAAACTCTTTCATCAACAATAACCATATTTCTAGTATACCTATGATCAAAGGTTTATTCATGAGATATCTAATGGCTACATGATCAATGTGCACAAAGATTTGGCAACCTATTATGTAATGTCTAAATTTGTTCAGTGCATAGATCACTTCTAGCATTTATTTCTCTATCATTGTATAATTGAATTCAGCTCCCTATAAATTTTTGCTAACAAAGTAAATGGCATTTTCAATAGCTTTTTCTTTCTATCCTAAGACTACTACTATGGAATAATCTGATTCATTAGTATGGATGTGGAGAGGAAGCTCCCAATTAGGTCCTATGAGTACAAAAGCATTAGTCAAAGCTGCCTTTAAATTAGAAAATACCTTGTCACAAGCTTTAGTCCACTAGAATTCAATATCTTTAGTGAGAAGATTATACAATGGTGTTGCTACCTTGTTGAAATCCATGGTGAAATTCCTATATTATCCTACATGACCCAAGAAACTCCTAACATCCTTTTGTTTTGTAGGTGTGGGCAGATTTGTGATTACCCCAATCTTTGCAGGATCTACTTGAATTCCCTTGTGGGAGATGTAGTGGCCAAGAACTACACCTTCCTACATCATCATGAATCACTTTTCACTGTTTAAGGATAAGTTTTGGTCTTCACATCACTATAGGACTCTCCTGAGGTTTTTCAATGCTTGATTAAAATCAACATAAGTGGTAAAGTCATCCATGTAAATTACCATGTAGTTAAGAGAGATATCTAAAAATATGCTAATGACTACCCTCTGAAAGGTTGCAGGTGCATTACATAAGCCAAATGGAAGTACCAAGTAGGAACAGGTCCCACAAGGATAGGTAAATGTGTTCTTCTCCTGGTCCTCTGGTGCAATTTGGATCTGGTTGTAGCTGTTGAATCCATCTAGAAAATAAAATTATCGCTTTCCTACAAGTGTGTCCAAAACTTGATCAATGAAGGGTAAGGGAAAATGGCCCTTCTTGGTGGTAGCATTAAGTTCCATATAATCAACACAAACTTTCCATTTCCCTCCTTTCTTGGGAACAATCAGTAATGGAGACACCCATTGACTATCTGAAATGGGGTAGATAAATCCTACATCTAGTAATTTCTGCAGTTCCCCTTTTACAATTTCTCTTAGTGCAATAATCTTTGATGTAAATTCTATGTGTACAAAGTTTAGGGTCCAATCCCTTCATATCATGATAATCCCATGAAAATGCATGCTGATGGGTCCTTAATAATTTTTTCAATAAGAATTGTTGTTCTTCACTTAATTTACTGTTAACATTCACATATTTTCCTTCTGACACTTGCACTTGTGTAGTTAATTGTATCATAGCTACTTCAGTAACACATGGTACCTTTAGTTCATATGGAATCAATGTATGGGACATACCTATTGCTGTAGGAAGTCTGTCTGTAGGAACAATGGCTACAAGAAGAGTGCTTGCAGGGAGAACGTCTAGAGGAACAATGGTTGTAGGAAGAGTAGGCAAAAGTATCTTAACTGGAGTAGCAGAATGAGAAGATGATGCTTCCTCCACTTCACAATGGTTCTGAATGATGTTAGCCAATATTTCATCCTCATCTTGGAGCTGCATGAAAGAGATTTTTCCTAACATCATAAGTTGTGCCACAAAATTAACTTCCTTGGCCTCTTCACCAACATGTGGCCATACGGGATTATCCTCATCATGGGATGGCTAAGCAAGAGGATAAAGAACAAACTGTTTGGCTCTCTTCCCATCATAAATGGTCATGTCACCTAACCAACATTCAATTTATGCATTTACAGTTGCTAACCATGGCCTTCCAAGAATAATGGGTTACCCACCTAGTGTAGCTTTAGGAGAAAGAATCATGAAGTTTGTTGGGTACTCTTAGGAGTCTAGAATTACTACAAGATCCTCTACTATACCATCAGGCTTAATAGTAGAACTATCAACAAGTTGTAGGATAGTAGGAGTAGATCTCATGCTTGCAATATTTAGTTGTTGTAGGATGTCCTTATCCATTACATTTATTGTTGCTCCTAAATCAATTAGAGAATTCTTTATTTGGATCTCGTTTATAACAAATACTACCACAAAACTACCTAGGTCATTTTACTTGTGGATAGTCACTTTTCCAAGCATGATGTCAGCTAGTTGTACCACCACATGGATTGTAGTTGGGTCTTTATTTTTCCTACTTGGTTTCTTGAGGTATGCTTCCTTGATTTCCTTTCCGTAGATTGGAACATCCTTTATGGCCTGAAATATAGGTATTTGAACACATATATGATTCAACTGATCCAAGATGTCAAAAGTTGTATCCTCTTTTTCTACCTTCTTCTTGGTAACTTCAAATCTCTATGTAAATGATGCTTCTTATTTAGTCTGCTTGACTTGGATAGGATTTTTAGGTGTACTTGGTTGAATGGGATCATTTAGAGGTTCCCCCTCCTCTTCCACATGAAGCTTAGTGATAATGGGCTTGGAAGGGGCTGGTAGAGTAGTTCCTGAATGCAATTGGATGTTACTTACACTCACAACATATGCAGTGAATTGATTTGAATCAACATAGTATGCAGGCTATTGTTGTGGTTTGCTATTTGGATTGGGTGTGGGCTAAGCTAGTAGCTGAGTAGGTTTAGGTGCATTTGAGCTTGGATTAGTAGGTGGAGGCATTATAGTAGGTTGCATGTAACTAGTTTTTTGGGTAGGCCATTGTTGTCCTCCCCGCCATTGATTTGTTTGCTGCCAATTTCCTAGAGGTAATTGCTAATGCCCTTGAAATTGCTGCCAATTCCCCTAAGTTTTCTACCATTGGGGTGGAGATTTTTGATGATTGGGCCAAGAATTTGGAGGGTTAATCCAAGGTTGTGGTGGATATCCTCCATAGCTGGATGGATATGGGGGCTACCATTGGTTATGCTCTCAAAAAAAGATGGTTGAAAAACTATAAGAGGTTGCCAAGCTCTTGGTATGTTTTAGGCTAACGAACAAGGCCACATGGCACACTTGAACCTTCTTCTCTTTAGGCTCTTCTAGACCTAGGTGGGTATACCCAATGCAAGTGAATTGGATGTAAACTATGCATTTCCTATTTGTGTAATCTATCCACAATGGCAATTGGAAGTAGAAATATGCAAGTCTAATTTGGTATAAATTGTATAAGCAATACCAAGGTGAAGTTTATTAATATGTCTAGTCAATAGATGCAAGGTTTTTAAAACAAATTTGATGAAACTAAATGATGAAATGTATGAGACCAGTGCCTTGTTGGGTATATGGAGTCAAATGAAAGTCTAATATGAGTGGCTTGTATTTGGCAGTAACTCTAACTATTTGACACACTAATATTGGTTTATAACTTGTATAAACATGCAAGAATGCAATTACTAATTTATTCTTATCGATCCAAATGACATTTTCCAGATTACTATGATTAATTAAAAGAATTTAATCCTTCTTTAAAGGAGTCAATTAACTGAATGACACAAGAACAACAAATGTGCCTTGATAAATTGAAAATATCCTTGATACATCAATTTAAATAATAAGGAAATGTCAATGTTGGAGACAACCTAATAATATTTTTCAATTAATTCAATAAACAATTAATACCAATATGACGCCACAAAATTAGAGATCTTTCATTAACTTCTTCAAAATTGTGCTTACAATATGGTCTTTTGAAATGCAAGCATTATGATAGCCTTTTGTTATTTATCTATCCCTATTCACCTATTTCTTTTTCCTATCTTTAATGATTTATTTTGGCCCTGGTCTCTCTTATATATACGAGAGGCAACAAGCTTCAAACCAAAGGTCATGTCTTTTGATAACAAAACATAATTTTGAAATTAAACATAACTAAAGAAAACTAATCATAACATGCATATCAATCCATTAATTTTTTAGTAAAAGCTCATGGTCATCTAAGACCTGTTCAAAGCTTTTACTATATGATAATTCCTCTTCATGATGTATAGAATCAATCTTCATCAAAACCCAAATATTTTTCCTGCCACTTATTAATTGTCAAGTTGCTTGGCTATTTGAATTCCTGTGTAGCTGTGAAGTTTGTAAGATGACTCTTCCATCTGTTATCCAAGAGATTTATGAAATCCCCCACGAACTTTGCATATCCATTATCCAACATGATGATCCCATCGAGCAAAGTATGAAACTTGTTGAGATTGATCTCCTCATCATCCTGTATGTGTCAGGTACTTAGGAATCATCTGATAAAATTATTCTCTCCATTCATCTATACCTTTCAATTCATTTTAATTTTTGAGGATTAATGGGCTGAAGAGGTATTTTATAGAATCAAATGCACTCCTCCTACTTTCCAATTTCTTCCTTATATCCATTAAATACTTATACTAATCAATCACACCTTTCACCATTTCATGTGTAGGTTTGAGCCTTCATGGGGCCTCTAGATCCCTATGTGTGGCCTTGCATAAAGTAGTTAGTATGTGGAAAGTGGGTTGCCATCTCTTTTGAAGCTTTTCAAGGATGGGGGAGTTAGTATTTGTCTATTCCAAAGCTTTAATTAGATTGCTGAAGTTTTCATGTACTCCATTTATCTTCTCCTTTAGTATCCAAAATCTATACCCTAATATCCCTTTTAGAGTCTATGTGATGATGCTTGACATATTCCATTTTATGTTTCTTCATCTTATCAATTTCTTCTCTCATTTGTTGTATCTATGGGTCCTTTTCCTAGACAGGTGGGTGATAGACAATTAATTCATCTCCTCTCACTATGGTGGCCTACTGCAACTTTTGTTTCAGCTTTACATTTTCAATAAATAACTTGTTCAGCTCATCATTCGATAATTTCAATCTCTTCTCATACTCATTAATATTTTTCTCCATATTTTCAACTACATCCTTGGTGAACATTACAAAATGCATAGTCATAGTGACAACTTCTGTAGGAGTTGTATCCCTCATTATTCTAACCATAGCTAACCCCCTCATTTCCTACGCTACATCCAAAAGTTGAGGCTTCCTTGTACTTTTCTGTTTCGTCCATAGAGAGTGTTTGGGTAGTAGGGTTATACCCTTTTCCTGAGACACCTTCCTCTCAAACTTTGCTACCACCATGGGGTTATCATGTCCTCTGATTTGATCTAAAAGAAACATTTTAGACAACTCCATCCCTAGTATAATGAGAATATCACTTTTTAATACCATCTCTCTTGCCTCCTAGGGGGTGACATTAATGCTATCAACATTTAACTCTGCAAATGTTTGAGCCTAGATCTCGGCTTGCTTCGACTCATCAGCTCCAATAAGATTGATTTTCAACCTTTCATCAAATTGTTTCATTTTCATTTTAATCCAAATGTCCTTAAACTCATTATTATTTATAAAATTATCATCCTCCATGAACCTTATAGAGGCTAATACCCTCTCATCTTGAATTTAATCAACTCTTTCCTCTGAAAGCCTAGCCTTAGGATAATTGGGCATTTGACTTCTCTATTGTTCAATTGCCTCCTTTGTCTCAGTCAGAGCTAGGACTACTTCTTGTTCTTCATCATCACTTGATCCATAATCAACCAATGGCTTAGTCTTCTGTCTCTTAGCCTATGGTTCATGAGTAGGAGATGGAGGGGATGGATGTGTAGGTGATGGGGGTGGTGTCTATGATGTGGAAGCTTCATGTGGTGGTTGGTGAGGTGTGGGAGGTGGAATCAACCCCTCATCTTTGGCCATTTTGTATAATTCATTAAATTTATCAAAGATCATTTGCATCCTTTTTAAAAGGTTGGGTTCACTTGCAAAAAACCCTTTGAAACTTTTATCCTTCTCCTTCTTCTGATTCTCCCATTGCATCATTGTTATCCATCTTTTCTTGGTCTGTTTTACATCAACAAGATACACCTTATTTTTTATAACATCCTCCTCAGGGTCAAATTCATGTGAGATGGCCCTCTTTGTCAGCAAGGTTCTTCTAATCATGTTGATATGACCCTTTGGATCAAACACTCTTTGTTTTTCAAATTTGAGGGGATAGTCAAGCCTCATGAACCTTTGCAATTCTTCTAACATATTAGACACAATAGCTAGCTCTTCAAATACAGTTAAATCAGGAAAAAATGTACCTTTCCTTTGATTTCTCATCAAATCATGCTCCATCCAAAGCATCTACCACATAAACTAAAAAAAGCATACCCTTGCAGGTACAAACTTAGGAAAAATATGTGGTGCTTGGTCAAGTCCATATACTCTAATAATTGTGTATTGAGGCATAAAAAACCAATCACTATAGTTATGGGGATAGCCCAGGTCTAGCTTATACTATATAGGCCTCATTATTTTCATCAATGACTCAGGAAATCTTGGTGTTGGGTAACTAAGGGTAGCTATCAATCTAACAAAAAAATCATCTTGAAATACTACAAAATCACACTCTGTACATCTGCTATCCTAGATGTAAGACCAATTTTGTACTGGGAGTCTTACTCCACTATCTTGTGTGCATAATTTCATTCTTTTAGTCCACTTTACTTCATTTTGATATAGGACTAAGTGACATAATAAAGAATATTTCCTAAAAGTAATAGAGGCCATAGCTTCCCTAACTTGTAACAAACCCCCATTTATTTGTTCCTCGATTATGGATGCAAAATAAAACTCTACATTCAATTAGGAATGTTGAATTATCATGGCCATTCTCATCAACCCTATTGGTATGTGCTCCTCTACATCTATCCCCAAGACTTGACACAATGCATGATAGGTGTTAGCTCTCAAAAATGCAAGTTTGAACCATGAAAGGTTGCCAAGCTTTCACAACTTTTCAGGGTAACAGACAAGGCCAAATGAATTGAACCTTCTACTCTTCAAGTGCTTCTAGACCTAGGCAGGTGTACCTATATTAGTGAGGTAGACTTGAATTGTGCTTATCTCTCTTGAAATGTTTTTCCCACAATGGCAGATGGGAGTGGACAAATCAAACTAGAATTTGGTATAAATTGTATAACAATATTAAAACTAAAACCTAATATGTTCAGTTAACAGATGTAAAGAATGAATGAAACTAAATGATAAAATGCAGAGACTAGTGCCTTATTGGGTATGCGGAGTCAAATGAAATCAAAATGAGCAACTTTTTTCTGGAAAACATTCAAATTGTTCGGCATATGTTTTAGTTTATAACTTGTATAAACATGCAAGACTATGACTACCAAGTTCTTCTTAAGGATCCAAATGAATTTTCCTTATTACTATGATCAATTAAAAGGATTTAATCTTTTCTTGAAAGAGCCAATCAATCAACCACACAAATACAACAAATGTGCATTGATAAACTAAATATAAACTTGTTACATCAATTTAAATAACTAGAAAGCATCAATCTTGGAGACAACTTTAGTAATACTTTCAATGAGCACAATAGATAATTGACACCAGAAAAATGTCATCACATTAGAAATTAAATTGAAATCTCCATTGTTTTTCAATCATGCATCATAGTCTCAAAAAAAATATGTATCCTACAATATTTTTTACTCTATCTCTCTTCCTTCTTCCCTCTCCTTCCGTCAAAAATGCATTTTATATATCGGCCACATGAAAAGTCACATCCATTCGCATTCACATTCGGGTAGTTTTTTCATTTGAGCCTTTACAGTTGTTCATTGGATTCCTATGAAGACATTACATAGTCATACCAATCTTTAATGTCTCACTGATAGTCATCACTTGAGTCTTATGTATCACTGTGACAATTCTAAGTTAGGGAGAGGTTTCATAGATCACCTTGTGTCTTACTGAGATATGTCCTTAAGTTCACTTTTTGATCACCGTGACATAGTAATTTTCCTACCCATGAACCTTCATTCAGTATGATTCACATAGCTCTCGTCGAAGAAGCTAGTCTCACCGAACGTATCTCCAAGTTTGAATCTTATCACTATGACATAGGAGTCAGTAAGACTTCATGACTTCATTTTGATGGCAATGACGAGACCCACCTTCAACAGTATCAGTGAGACCAAACAAATGCTACATGACATTTCATCGATGACTTAAGTCTGGCTGATGTAACCCTTTGTATCCTAATCGATAAGACTCTTATGTGTTCGATATGACTCTCCTCGATAATTATTGTCTCGGCGATAAGTTCACTTTGCTTTCCAATTGATATGACCTAAAATGACTCGCTATGATATATAGTGATAACCACTATCTTGCCGATAGATATCTCTTAATACTTTCTGGTTGCTAAGACACAATCATTTTCTCACTGATGAAACAATACTTTGGCATGACATATGAGTCAGCAAGACTACATGACTTCATTCTAATAGTCATTTGATATCATCCCCTTATGCTTTGTCGGTGAGACCGGGTGCATTCACTGAGACTTTATTCCAATAACCTTTAGTCTAGCGGATATTTCATTCTATGAGCTAGTCAGTGAGACATAATACATTCGGCAAGACCTCACTCTGAAGAATTTTGGTTTGGCTAAAATGTTTGCTTGGGAAATGATCGGTTAGACAATATGATTTCACTATGACTCATCCCAATGAAAGATTCCTCACCGATATGTCATTATGTCGCCGAAACAATGAACCATGTCCTATGGATGGGTGTTTGCATATGAATTATGATCAGTGTGACATCTCTGAAGTCTTTCCGATAGACCTACAATAGATGTATATTAGCCAAAAAACCATTATGGATTAGGGAGACCCTCACCATCTCTTGTCGATATGGATTATATAGTGAAATATTCATGACTTGATGGATTCTATGGGACCACATGGCAAAATATGGGAAAAATGTTATGAAGAGAGGATTTTTGTGTTTATGGTAAGGACTCATTCAAAAACTCATGGGTATGAACAACTTGTAAAATTCTCAGAATTTTACAGTTCCAACAATACGTATTCTTGAAATAAACTTGAAATTCTGAGGCTTGAAAAGATTACATTCTAGAGGAAGGGATGGAGAGTTTTTTGTTATCATCACCCCTCTTCATGTGTAGGGGGAGCTCATGACTGTGATACATTCTTCTCAATCTCTTATACTCTTGCTTTAGTTTCACTAGGAATAGAATTCACTTTGAAGAATTTCCTTCACTCCCATAATTTGAGCTCATCTGTAACTTGGTTTCAACTATTATGAAAATATCTCAACTTATTTTGTGTATTTTAACACCAAGATGCATTTACTCCTGTCTCATAAATTTGTACAATTAAAATATTTGTACCAAGCTCAATTTTATATTTTGATGTTGATTGATGTGATTGGTGTGTTTTAAATGACCCAATGGCTTGGTTACCGCACTACCTTGTGTCACTTTTTACTCCCCCATAGTACCGCAATGTGTCTTTAGTGTCCTTCTCCAATGTACCACTCTACTGTGGGCTACCTTTTGCTCCCTTGCAGTACAACAGTGTCTCCCTAGTACGTATCTTTGAATGACCTCTCTACCATGGGCTGTCTTGACCCCCTGAGCTATAGCAGTATAGTGTGAAGTTTATGGTAGATAGTAGTGGTTTCTCTCACCGTCATACCGCGAGCTACTTAGGGACGATCTGTGGTAGGGAGGTATGATATGGGTGTTATGAGGGTGGCTAATGCAATAGCGGTAACACGGTAAAGGGTAAAAATGACCTTGAAAGGTGATAATGTGATTTATTATGAAAATAAGAATGGGAATTTTAGATTTTAAATGATAAAATACTTAGAATTTTTTTATGAAAAATTTGGTTCCAACAACGGCTCCAATTGGGGATGAATGATTTATGAATAATTATAGTAATCTAGAATATCTCTGGGTGTAGACCAGGTGCCCCCTTCATATGGTTCTTTAGAGGATATGAAAAAATGGAAATTTTGTGAGGATGGAATAAAGATGGATATGGAGGTGAAAATGATGGAAATGGAAATGATCCTATACTACTGTACATGGAAAGAAACTTTTATTTTAATGAGGGAATTCTTGGATTTTCCATGTACTAGAAATTCCTAGTCCCCTTTTATTTTCCTAAACTACTGTGCATGGAAAGAGATTATTTTAAGAGGTTTTTCAAGGATTTTCCATGCAATGGCAACCCTTAATCCTGTGGTTTTCTTCAAGAAATTAAGTGCTTTAGAAATTTCCCATGTATTGGCAATTCTTGTTCTTCACTTGACATGTTTTGCAAATAATAAGAATTCTCCCCTCTTTTACCAATGATAACAAAGGGACCTAACCACAAGGCTTCAAACATTCCATGATTTCCCATTTCTTGACATCTAGCATTCCACATTAGTACCAAATCATTCACCTCAAATTTTCTATCTTTGGCTCTCTTATCAAAAAGATAATTCATTTGTGATTACAACTTCACATTTTTCTTTTGGGTCATTCTCCTTATTTCATCAAGTTCTGCAAGCTGCTCCATCCTTTCCTCCATTAGTTATAGAATATCTAAGTCTTCTTGAAGAATGAAGTTGTAAATTGGTAAAAGGTCTTGCAATGGCATCTTGGCTTGTGTTCCATATACCAGTTCAAATGGAGACTTTCCAATTTCCTTGTTTACAATAATCCTATCCACCCACATAGCCATTCTCAACTTTGAGTCCCATGCCTTTTTGTTCCCATTGAGCATCCTTCTTATGATTTTCAAAAGACTTTTATTACTAGATTCTACCTAACCATTTGCTTGTGGATGGTAAGGGGCAGCATAAGAAACTATAGTGCCATATGTGTTGCAGAAATTTTTGAATTCATCATACCTAAAACACATCTTGTTGTCTGTGATCAACCTTACTAGTGTGCCAAATCTAGTTATGATATTCTCCATTAGAAAATTTATTACCACCTTGCTTGTAGCTTGTTTAGTTGGGATTTCCTCCACCCATTTAGTGAAATAATCAGTTGCCACTACTATCCATTTATGTCCACTTGTATTTTCCTATATTTCCCCAATAAAATCAATTCCCCATTAATGGAAATAGGCTTCTACTTGTAAAGTTCTAAGTGGTAGGGCTCCTTGATATTTCATCTTTCTTGAGAATTTCTAACAAGCTTCACACCTACTTACATATGCAAAAGAATATTTGAAAACCTTAGGCCAGTAATAGCCTACCCTGAGAATCTTATGTGCAGTGGTTTGGGAGGAATAATGACCTCCATGCATTCCTTCATGCATTTCCCTCAACACATGTCATGCTTGTGATTCATCTAGACACAATAATTACACTCTGTCCCTATTTTTCAAAAATAGATCCCCTTCTATGAATACATACTTGGATTCTTGCAACTTTAGAGTTCTCCTCTAATTATCATTCAATCCTTCAAGGAACTTCATGTGTTTGAGCTAATACACTATGTTTTTGTACCAAGGAGTATGTTAAATGCTTGCAATTGTACCATCCTCATTCTCCACATTACAAATTTGGTTAGCTTCAATGTTTGCTTCTACCATTAGTTTGGCTAGACCCTGTCCCCTTACTTGGTAATTTGAATTTCCATATTAAATTCTTGGATCTTATTGATCCATCTACATCTCTTCCCTGTTACCTCTATTTGTACCAAGATATCTTTCATAGCTGTGTGTGGTACATATGCAATTAATTTGGCTCCAACTAAATATGGTCTAAAATCTTTTGTTTCTTTGACCAATACATAGGCTTGTTTCTCCATAATATCATACTTTAATTCTAACCCCTATAGTGATTTGCTAAAGAAGGATATAGGTTGCTCATATCATTCATCATTCTTTTGTAACATAATAGCCACTATGGTGTGGAATGAGGCCAATGAGAATATTTGGAAAGGTTTGAAAAAATCGAGAGATTTTAAAATAGGGGCTTCTTTGATGGATTTCTTGATGGATATAAAAGCTTCCACGAATTATGTAGTCCAATCTATTTTTTCTCCCTTCTTCAGTATTTTGGATATAGGTTTGATAATTTCAGAAAAAATTGACACAAATCTCCTAACAAAGTTAATCTGTCCAAAAAATGATTGAATGGATTTGATAGTTTTGGGGATGGGAATTTTGTCTATGGCTTCTACTCTTTCAGGGTCTATTCTAATTCCTTCTTTCGATACAATATGCCCTAAAAGCTTACCCTTTGTGATTGCAAAGTGACATTTCTTAGGATTGAGACTGATACCATATTCCAAAGGTTTGATAAGTATTTTCTCTAAGTGTTCTACATGGTCTTCTACCTTTTTGGAATAAGCAGTGATGTCATCCTAGTACACTACCATTATAGTATTGATTAAATCTACAAATACCACATCCATGGCCCTTTGGAAAGTTTCCCCTACATTTGTGAGACTGAATGGCATTCTCACGTAGACTTATGTCCCCCATGGTGTAGTAAAAGTTTTTTTTTATTGCTCAGAATCTTTAACTTTGATCTGATTATACCTAGAAAATCCATCCGTCATTGACAACAACTCACATCCTATTACTCTATGCAATACAACTTCCATATTTGGGAGAGGGTAATTATCTTTAAGGAAGGCAACATTTAAATTTTTGAAGTATACACATAATATAGTATCCCCATTTTTCTTCCTTACTGGGACCAAGTTTGAGACCCATGTTGAATGTCTAATGGGCTCAATAATACCTCCCTCTATGAGTTTTTCCAGTTCCTCTTGCATTTTAGGTTCCAGAGTTGGATTGACAGGTCTCTATTTTTTCCTAAATGGTTTTGCACTTGGCTTTAATGGAATCTCATGTTGGAACATATCTTCTCTATATGCTTTAAGATCCTCATAAGACCAACTAAAAACGTACTTGTATTTTCTTAACAATGCAATCAACATTTTTCTAATTGTTAGACTTAGCTTCTTTCTGATGTAAACTCTTTTTGGTGCTAATTCAGTCCCCAGATTGATTTCATCAACATCCTCTCTCTTTACTAGTGTTTGCTTCATGAGAGAATGATCATTTCCATCATATACCCTCTCTAGTGCCATAAGTCCTTTAAGAATTTTGTTGGTTTTAAGCTGCCAAACTTCTTTTCCAAATACAGTCTGTTTGTCATCTACTTCCTCAAAAAATGCATTAAAGTCAATCTCCTAAGCTTCATACTAGTCTATACAATGGAGAAACTTTATGAGATCAGTGTCATCATTGAAAACTTCCCAACTATAGATATTATCAGGGATAGTTCGCCTTGTTTTGAATTCAACTTGAGATACTTTGGCTAGGGTGATATCATCTCTTTTTAGGGCTATATTGGCTAGGAAGTCCACAATCAAGTTCTTGGACATGTCTATCCACTCAATGGAAAAAACATCAAATAATTCAATTGTATCCCACACAAAATTTCTTTATTGTTTTAACCTTTTGTTTTTTGTAGCATATTATGACCTGACTTGTGAAACAACCAACTCAGAGTCTCCAAGAACAATTAGTAGTTTGATCTTGTGTTTGATAGCCATATTCAAACCAATTAGCAGGGCTTCATATTCTTGTTGGAAAAACAAGGATACACAACTGAGAGGGGGTGAATCAGTTGTGATAGAAACTTAAAATTTAATCTTAGATCTGATGTATAAGCAATTAACCACAAGAAATTAACACATTAGAGATACAAAGAACACCAATATTTTTTATGTGGAAACCCTATTAGGGGAAAAACCACAGCAGATGTTAGTCCACAAGATTATACTTTGTTAAAAAAATAAAGAGAAATAATAAGGGGAATGCACATGCATTTAGGCACACTACCTAAAGCTCACTGCTCAAATACAAAGGAGGACTCACAATCCAACAATACAAAATAGGATTAAAAATCCAGAGGGTATGAACTAAGAAAATAGCTTTTGCATAAGACTGATTACAGTTCCAATTAGGCTCAACACTTCTTCATACTTCACACAATCTTCTTCACACTCTGCTCAAAAATTGAAGATAGAAACACTAGTCACACATTTACACTTTCTATGGAATACATTCACACTTATGCATACACTAACTTCGCTCAACCAATTGCTCTTATATATCCACTACATGAGATTTCATCACAATTTAGTCGGCTAGAAAAAATAAAACATATTTTCAATGTCAGCCCAAATTCACAAATAAATTTATAATGCAAATCAACCAAGGTCGGCCACAACATAGTGGAGACCCAAAATAACATCTCGAACACAAAAATACTTTAGTTACTTTCACCTCAAAGATCCATAACATGCTACCACCAACATGTCAGCCAAGAACATGAAAAACTCGAACATGCAAAAGAAAAGATCTTCAACCACAAACACACCAATCAATGTGGATGTACCACAATGATAGAGAATGATCTAGAGACATCCAAAAACACCAAGAAACAATAGAGAAGCATCTGCAACAATAGAGATTTCCAGAATCACATAATCTTCATTCAGGAACACTGATAGAGACCATAGAAACACTATCATATCACAACACACTCAAAAATTCATACGGACCTCTGAAATTTTTGGTAGATGATCTAGATATACTCAATAATGAACCCTTAAATCCACACCAGCTAATATTCAACGTATAGAATAAGATACCTTCGTGGCCTACACTGTTCCACTAGGAACCTAGAACACTTCTTTTATAATTTTCTCAATATCCCCGACATATATAGCCTCTAGTACACCAAATGCTAATAGTGTTGACATCAATGAAAACCACATATCAGCAACCATATCCACAATATCCAACAATCTCCCCCTTTGGCATTGATGGAAACACGTGATGTGAAAAATACCATCAACCCAACACCAATTTTCTTCTGCACTTCTCCTCTTGAAAAGATTTTTCACAATACACTTCTCCTCCTTTGACATCAATGGCAAAGGTAACAATGACCTTTCCATAAAAACACTTTGAACCACATATATGCACATCTAACTACTCCCTTTGAGTAGCAGCCACAAAAACATCTATCTGGATCAGAATATAGCAATGAAGTTCAAGGATTGATGCAAGAAAATGCATCTTTTAGTTCTTATTAGGAGGGGTAATTACCCCTAGCATTCCTCTGAGATACTCAAAAGTGTCCTTCGGTAGTGGCTTATTAAATATATCTGCAATCTATTCTTTGGTAGGAACATACTCTAGTCTGACTTCTTTCTCATTCACTTTCAATCTCCAGAAATGAAACTTGATTGATATATGTTTATTCTTGGAATGCAGCAGTAGATTCTTTGAAATATTTATTGCACTTGAATTGTCACAATATATGGCAATAGGAACTTCATATATCACCCTGATATCCTTCAACATCTATGTTATCCATATCACTTGAGTAAAATTGTTTGCAGCAGCAATATATTCTGCTTCAACAGTAGATAGAGAAATGGAATTCTTCTTTTTTCTCAACTAGGACACCAACTTCTTCCCTAGGAAGAAAGCACCACCACTAGTACTTTTTCTATCATCTACATCACCAACCCAATCCACATTAGTATATGCACACAAAGTGAGAACATCATCCTTTGGATACCAAAGTCCAAAGTCAACTGTTCCTTTTAGATATCTAAAAATTCTCTTGACAGTAGTTACATGTGATTCTTTTAGATCAGCCTAAAATCTAGCAACCATACATACAACATTCATAATTTCTAGTCTATTCTGAGTCAAGTAGAGCAATCCACTGATCATTGACCTATATCTAGTTTGTTTTCTTTAGGAGAGTCATCATTCTATGTCAACTTACATCCGGTCACCATGGGAGTACCAATAGGTTTTGAGTCATCCATTCCAAACTTCTTTAGTGGTTCTTTCACATATTTGGACTGAGATATGAAAATCCCCTTGTCCAACTATGTAACTTGCAATCCTAGAAAGAACTTCATTTCTCCAATCATACTTATCTCAAATTCACTCTTCATTTCATCAACAAACTTCATACATAGATTATCATCTCCTCCAAAAATGTTGTCATCAACAAAAATTTCTATAATTAACTCTATATCATTATCTAATTTGAAGTATAAGTTGCTATCAATAGTACCTTTAGTGAATCCAAGCTTCAGTAGGTATTTGTCCAATCTAGCATGCTGAGCTTTGGGGGCTTTCTTAAGTCCATATAGAGCTTTCTTCAACCTGCAAACCACATCTCCTTGGTCTGTTAGCTGAAATCCATCTGACTGTTCAATGTACACTTCTTCTAGTTCTCAATTTAGAAATGCATACTTTACATCCATTTGATAGACTTTATAGTTCTTGTGTGCAACATAAGTAAGAAATAGTCTAACACCTTCAATCCTAGTGACAAGGGAAAAGGTTTCTTCAAAATCAACACCTTCCATTTGAGAATAAATTTTACATACCAGTCTTGCTTTATTCTAGACCACTTCACCTTCTTCATTCAACTTGTTTCTAAATACACATTTAGTACCAATCCCATTTTTGTCTTTAGGTCTCAGAACCAGTAGCCATGTGTCATTCTTTTCAATCTATGTCAGCTCTTCCTTCATAGCTTCCAACCAATATTCATCTTGATAGGCTTTAGTGGCATTTTTAGGTTCAATCTTGGAAATCAAACAATATTCTTCTACAAAATTTCTTCTAGTTTGCACTCCTTTACTCTTATCTCCTATGATTTGATTTTCAGAATGATCTAGCCTTACATACCTTGGAGTTTTGGGACATTCTTGAACTTTTGACTCTTCTGATCTTTCTTCTACACTTGCACTTGTTTGTGCCTCCTAACTGACTTGATTTACCAAAACAAATTGAGGTTGCTTCATTGGAACATATGGAAAAATCTGAAGTATATTTTGTGTTTGAGTATTCTTCCCTTGGCTTGTAATGTCTTTGTTTGAATCATAACTACAATGTCTTGATGATTTGAAGTTCTCATCAACTCTGATATTTGCACTCTCAACCATATTTCTCAGTCTTTTGTTATAGCATCGGTAGCCCTTGCTTTTAGTGGAATAAACTAGGAAGATTCCTTCATCACTTCTTGCATCAAATTTCCCTATATCATCATCTCTCCTGATATAACACTTGCTTCCAAATATCTTAAAATACTTAATAGTAGGCTTGTGACCAAACCATAACTCATAAGGTGTCTTACCAAAATTACCATTAACATTTACCCAATTCAAATTATACACGACAATGCTTACCACTTCACTCCAATACATCTGACACATTTCCTTCTATCATCATTGTTCTAGAAGCATCCAAAATTGTTCTATTCTTTCTCTTTGTGACTCCATTCTGTTGAGGGGTTCAGGGAGTAGATAACTATCTTTCAATACCATGCTCTTCACAATAAGAG
Source organism: Sequoia sempervirens (assembly GCA_007258455.2). Lineage (NCBI taxonomy): Eukaryota > Viridiplantae > Streptophyta > Pinopsida > Cupressales > Cupressaceae > Sequoia > Sequoia sempervirens. Next base: position 195,950 of record VDFB02017779.1, read on the forward strand.
TTGAACTCCTTGGAGATGACATCACCACCTCTGTCAGATATTAGACACTTGATTTTTAGACCTTTCTCATTTTTTTCCATAGCCTTGAAAATTTTGAACTTTTTTAGTGCTTCACATTTTTCTCTTAAAAAGGAAACCCAAATCATTATAGAGTAATCATCAATAACAAACATAAAATACCTTTCTCCATGAATACTTCTCACTTTGGAGGGACCAAAAAGGTTAGTAAGTAGCAACTCCATTAAATTATTTGAATGAAACTATTTGCTCCAGAAAGAGACTCTAGTTTGTTTACCCATATGACATTCCTTGTAGATTATATCAATAGGCTTCACTAACCTAGGCAAATCTCTTACTACTTGAGTATAACTTATCTTGATAATTTTTTCAAAGTTTACATGACACAACCTCCTATGCCACAACCAACTTTCATCTACTTGAGCAATTAAACAACTTCCACTAGAAATATTCATATGAAAAATATTACCTTTTGTTTGTTTGCCTATTGCAATCATATTTCCGGAACTTCCATGTATCTTGCATCTTCCATCTTTGAACAGAAGATCATAACCCTTGTGCACCATCTTTCCAACACTCAACAAGTTGTGCTTCAGGCCTTCAACATAGAGGACATCATCATTGTTATCCTTACCACCAAGGAAAATAGATCCTCTGCCATGAATCACACCAACATTGTTATCTCCAAATCTTACAACCCCACTGTCATTCTTTTCTAGACTCACAAATTTACTTTTATCACTAGTCATATGATGTGAGTATCCACTATCAATGACCCACTCATCTTTTTCTTCAACTTGGGCTACAAGAGCTATTTCATCTTTAGTAGATTCAATAGCCACAAGATTATTTTCAATGGTAGCAATGAAATCCCATTCATCTTCATTTCCATTATCTTTATCAGACTCATCATCAGTCACTGCTTCTTTATCAAAGTAGCATCTCTTTTGGAATCTAGACTTCTTAGGCTTAAATCTAGGAACTCTTTTAGGACATCTTGATGCAAAATGACCTATTTTACTGCATGAAAAACATTTAATAGGCAATACATCTTCATACTCACCTTTTCCTCTTCCTTCTTGATTTGCAATCAGTGCTTCCAACTCTTCTACCTCTCTTTCTTTGTCTTCAAGTTGTTTCAGTTCTTCATCATACTTGGATATCTTTCTAGAACTCTCTCCCAGACTATATCTTTGTTTGGTACCTTTGGATACAGTTGATTTGAATGTAGATTCAATATTTGGTGTAGGTTCACCAAATTCAGTTATTTCAAAAGCAACAAGCTTCCTGATCAATGTGTCTCTTGTCATCTTGTTTAGTGATCTGAACTCTTCAATAACATGAACCTTCATTTTGTAGGAGCGAGGCAAGTATTTGAGTACTTTAGCCACAATTTCATCCTCATCTACAGAACCATCAACACATTTGATACCCATCACTATTTCATTTACTCTCTACATAAAGGAAGTGATATTTTCATTTCACCCATCTTCAAATTCTCATACTTTCCTTTCAAGCTCTATAGCTTAGCCATCTTCACCTATGCATCTCCTTCATACAAAGTTTCCAGTTTCATCCAAATCTCATGAGCTGTCTATAGACCCATCACATTAGCCATCTCCAAATCTATCAGAGAACTCACCAGATCTTCAATAGCCCTAACATTATTTTTCAACATCTTTTATGTCATCAGGAGTTGAGGGACCATTCTAAGGAATAGTATATGGATATTTTGTAATCTTCCAAAAAGCTTCACCAATACACCTTAAGTGACATTGCATCCTAAATTTCCACATTAAATAGTTAGTTCCATCAAATCTAGGAATGTCCTTATTGAATGTTGTTGCCATCTCAGATCACCTCAAGCTTTTAGACTTCTTTAGAGGAACCTGCTCTGATACCAATTGTTGGAAAAACAAGGACACACAACTGAGAGGGGGGGTGAATCAGTTGTGATAGAAACTTAAAATTTTCTTAATTTAATCTCAGATCTGATGAATAAGCAATTAACACATCAAAGAGACAAAGAACACCAATATTTTTTACATGGAAACCCTATTAGGGGTAAAATCATGGTGGATGTTAGTCCACAAGATTATACTCTATTAAAAGTATAAAGATAAATAATAAGGGGAATGCACATGCATTTAGGCACACTGCCTAGAGCTCACTGCTCAAATACAAAGGAGGACTCATTTTCCAACAATACAAATTAGGATTAAAAATCTAGAGGGTATGAACTGAGAAAATACCTTCTGCACAAGCCCGATTATAGTTCCAATTAGGCTCAACACTTCTTCACACTCTACTCAACAATCGAATGATAGAAACACTAGTCACACATATACACTTTCTCTGGCATACATTCACACTTATGCACACACTAACTTCGCTCAACCAATAGCTCTTATATATCTGCTACATGAGATTTCATCACAACTTAGTATGCCAGAGAAATATAACATTTTCTCAATGTCAGCCCAAATTCACAAATAAATTTTCAATGCAAAACCGCTAAGGTCGGCCACAACATAGTGGAGACCCAAAATAACATCTCCAACACAAAAATACTTTAGTTACTTTCACCTCGAAGATCCACAACATGCTACCACCAACATGCCGGCCAAGAACATGAAAAACCTGAACATGCGCAAGAAATTATCTTTAGCCACGAACACACCAATCAATATGGACATACCACAAAGATAGAGAATGATCTAGAGACATCCAAGAACACCAAGAAACAATAGAGAAGCATCTGTAACAATAGATATTTCTAGAATCACACAATAGTTATTTAGGAACACTAACAGAGACCACAAAAACACTTTCAGATCACAACACACTCAAAACTTCACACGAACCTCTAAAATTTCTGGTAGATGATCTAGATATATCAACAATGAACCCTTAAATCCACACTAGATAATCTTGAATGTATAGAACAAGATACATTTATGGCCTGCACAGTTCCACTAGGAACCCATAACACTTATTTTATAATTTTCTCAATATCCCCGACATATACAACCTCTAGTACACTAAATGTTAATAGTGTCAACATCAATGACAACCACATATCATCAACCATATCCACAACATCCAACAATTCTACTATATTATTTGTACATTCAAACATCAAAAACAAAATTTTTTTGAATGTAGTACCTTCAAATGAGATAAATACTACCCCTACTCCATTGCCTTCCTAACTACATGCTCCATCAAAATACATCCTCCACACACCATGCTGAGTTTTAGAGACATGCTTGTCAATTGGATTAGTATTCACTAATTCAGGTTGTGAAGGCTCTATCCTAAAACTCCCTAAATCCACATCACAAAAGCAATTTAGCTTCTCTTGAGCAACATAATCCACAATTTGATTCATCCTTGGTTCTCTATATAACTTGACCTCTTCACCATTGACTAGTATTGTGGCATAGGACAAGTCAAACTATACATTTCGTCCAACTGTTGCAATCCATTATCTTGACAAAAGCATTCCAAAATGAGGAGGTGTATCAATCATAGTTATGTAAATATTATAAGTTGCTTGTGGATAAGCAGCCAACTTCACCTCTACATCTTTTGTAATTCCTATCACTGGGACAAGCCTACTATCCATAGCATAGTATTTTCCACCAGTAGTGTCCACCTACAGGCCAAGTTGTTTCATGATGCCTATTGGCATGATGTTGATAGCAACACCTAAGTCTATCATGCAATTCCTTAACAACTTATTATTTATGAGTAATGTAGTAAAGAATGGATCAACTTGTGGAGGATTTATCAATGCATCACCTAGACAAACCTCAGGAACCTTTACATTTTCCTTCTTATTAGTGATCTTGGTGGTCCCCTTGTTCTCATAGTTTGTGCTTTTATCATTTCCACTAGATATTAATTGAATATCACTGTCCCTATACTCTTTTATCTTCATCATTTCTAATAATGGCATAGACATTTTTACCTGAGACAAGGTCTGGGTGAAGTCAAAGGATGTATTCTTTGTTTTGGTTATCTTCTTTTGCTCCAGTGAATCTCCTTTGTTCTCCTCCTTTTCTTTTTTGCTTGTTTGATCAAACGTTTGCTTGTCTTTATGAAATTCTTTGTTTTCTTCCTTATGAACATGTTTTTGTTCATTCTTCTCAAGCTACTTATTTTCTACCTTTTTTGGTGCTCCTTGCATTCCATCTTTCACAAATATCCCTCTCAGAACACCTTCATCTTCATTTACTATTTTGTTTCTTAATCAATATTTTCTTTTTGCTTGTTCTACTCTAGCAATGGTTAATTTCTTAATCTCTTCTTTAGTTAGCCTTCTTACACTGCATTTACTTCAATGAGATGGTGCACTAAGAGAACATTGTTCATCATTGCTTTCTTCATAATCAAAAAAGACTTGTTGTTCTGCCATATGAACATTGTATCTCTCGTTATCAATATCATATTCATAGCCTTCTTCTTCTAAGGATGAATATCCCTACTCAATGGGATGTAGGGTGTGGGAAGTTAAATAGATTGTGTGATCCTCTTCATCATTGTCTATTGTTATCTCCTCTTCTTGTATTGATTGAGCTACAATACAATGGTCAAAGGAATGTGGCAGGTTGCAAATTTGACACCAAGGATTATTATTAACCATGTATGCTCCCCTCTTCTTTAAAGGATCAAGAGTTTCCTTATTTTTAGGCCTATCCATCATAGGCTTTCCATCCTTCCAATTCGTATTATATGGCATATTATGCAAGCTTGGTCTTTCATTTATGTATGTATTTTCTTGCCTATTCGAAGGGTTATTAACATTTTGGTGAACCCTAAGATTATCTCTCTTACCAATCATCCCAGCAGCCTTCCTATTGTTTTCAATGGTCAATGCTATTTTTTGTGCTTCAACTAGATTTCTAGGGTACCTATTTCTAAGCTCATATCCTATCTTTGGATCAAATTCTTTTAGAGAAATACTTAATGCTGCAGGGTCTATCAATTTGGACCTAGGTGGTATCTTGTTATGTAATTTGGAGAACCTCTAGTTGAAGTCATAAACTATCTCATTCTGATATTTCTAGTTACTTACCCATTCGTGCAAGGAAAACTATGGTACACACTGATTCCCATACTATTCAAGGAACTGATCATGCAACTCTTGAATGGAAGCAATAGAAGTTTGTTGGTAAACTATTAAACCAATCCATAGCTTCTTCAATTAGTGACATCATAAATAGCCTCATTTGTACATCTTCATATTGTATATCTAGATCTTGAATAAAAGAATTAAAATTCCTTAAGTGTTCATCAGTCATGACTGCACTACTTCCTATAAATTTTGGGACAAGACCTCTCTAGCTGCTATCCATAGGGTAAGGATATACTTGGAATCCTACTAAGTCAAATTGTCTGATCATAGTTGTGTAGTGTTGAGGAGGTTGGTTTTGAGGATGTTGATATTGGTATAATGGATTATTGTATGGTATGTGGGGTGGTGGTATATATTACTGGTTTGAGGGTGGCTGAGCATTTGGGTGTTGTGATGGATTTTTAGGTGGAACATTTGATGGCTTGTATTGATTCTTGAATTGATTTTGCGGTGCTTTTGGTGGATTGGAAGGTCCTTCATTAGTATTCTTTTTCCTATGAGGTGGTGTGTATTTAGGGAGGTTAGCTATCTGCTCATCAAATTGGGCTCTCTGTAGCTTCAAATCCTGGAGTTCTTTTATCACTTGGAGCTTCTATTCATATTCTACTCTTTCTTTCCATTTCTTGTCTTTCATACTCCAATTATGCATTTAATTCTTCCTGAGTCATATATTCATAATTTTCTTCAGAGGCTACATTATCAATAGGCTCATTTTGATTCCCTTCGAGTAATGCACTTTTATGATCATGTTCATGTTGTCTCCTGATTCTTTCAGCCTCAAGTCCAGTCATGAATTCCTCCTCTTTCTTAGGATTTGGCTAAAAGAAAGGATTCTTTTTTTCTTAAGGAGTGTGAGATTCTCCAAAGGAGCTATTTTCATTTGTCAATGTTTCATAGTGATTATACATCTCAAAGTGTGGTTTTGATGTTTTATCCTTACTTGTCATGCACATTTCATCAGAAACCTTCTTACCTTTATCATTCTTATGTTTCCATTTTCCATTGTCATTAAGACCTTATTTATACATGGACCTTCTACCATGCATGTTGTCAGCTAATTTGATGGTCTGAACTCTAGGGTTTGTTCTTTCTGATGTGTACTCTATTTTTTCAATCTCAATGTACTTATTTTTTTAGAGTTGCCACTCACTTTTAAAGAAGTAAAATTATTTTATAATTTCTTGTTCCCAACGGAGTCTTCATGTAAGGTACTGACTCTATGATGATGACCTAGATTCAAATTTGACTCCCCAGTAGAGTCACCAATCTGTTAGTTCTCAAAAACGTTGGTTGAAAAAACACAAAGGTTACCAAGCTCTTGGTGTGTTTTAGGCTAATGAACAAGGCCAAATGGTGAACTTGAACCTTCCTCTCTTTAGGCTCTACCAAACCCAGGTGGGTATACCTAATGCAAGTGAAGTAGACATAAACTATGTATTTCCTATTTGTGTAATCTATCCACAATGGAAATTGGAAGTGGAAAGATGCAAGTCTAATTTGGTATAAATTGTATAAGAAATATCAAGGTGAAGTTTATTAATATGTTTAGTCAACAGATGTAAGGTTTTCAAAATAAATTTGATGAAAGTAAATGATGAAATGTATGAGACCAATGCCTTGCTGGGTATATGGAGTAAAATGAAATTCTAAGATGAGTGGCTTGTATTTGGTAGTAACTCTAACTATTTGGCACACTAATATTGGTTTATAGCTTGTATAAACATGCAAGAATTCAATTACCAAGTTCTTCTTATCAATTCAAATGACCTTTTCTAGATTACTGTGATTAATTAAAAGAATTTAATCCTTCTATGAAGGAGCCAGTTAACTGAACCACACAAGAACAAATGTGCCTTGATAAATTGAAAATATCCTTGATACATCAATTTAAATAATAAGGAAATGTCAATGTTGGAGACAACCTGATAATATTTTTCAATTAATTCAACAAACAATTAATACCAATATGATGCCACAAAATCAGAGATCTTTCGTTAACTTCTTCAAAATTGTGCTTGCAACATTGTCTTTTGAAATGTAAGCATTATGCCAGCCTTTTGTTATTTATCTATCCCTATTCAAATATTTCTTTTTCCTATCTCTAATGATTTCTTTTGACCCTAGTCTCTCTTATATATATACGAGAGGAAACAAGCTTCAAACCAAAGGTCATGTGTTTTGATAACAAATTTTTTTTTTGAAATTAAATATAACTAAAGAAAATTAATCATAACATGTGTTTTAATTTGTTAATCTTCAGGTAAAATCCTATGGTCATATAAGACCTGTTCAAAGCTTTTACTGTATGATACTTCCTCTTCATGATGTATAGAATCAATCTTCATCAGAACCCAAATATTTTTCCTACCACTTATTAATTGTTAAGTCACTTGTACATTTGAATTGATGTGCAACTGCGAAGTTTGTAAGATGACTCTTCCATCTGTTATCCAAGATATTTCTGGCATCCACCACAAACTTTGTATATCCATTATCCAGCATGATGATCCCATTGAGAAAAGTATGTAACTTGCTAAGATTTATCTCCCCATCATCCTGTTTATGTGTCAAGAACTTAGGAATCATCTGAACAAATTCTTCTCTCCATTCATGTATACCTTTCAACTAATTTTCATCTTTCAGGATTAATGGACTGAAGAGGTATTTGATAGAATCAAATTCACTCCTCCTACTTTCCAATCTTTTCCTTATATCCATCAAATACTTATACTGATCAATCACACCTTTCACCATTTCATGTGTAGGTTTGAGCCTTGATGGGACCTCTAGATCCCTATGTGTATCCCTGCATAAAGTAGTCAGTATGTGGAAGGTAGGTTTCCATCTCTTTTGAAGCTCTTCAAGGATGGGGGAGTTAGTATTTTTCTATTCCAAAGCTTTAATCAAATTGCTGAAGTTTTCATGTACTCCATTTATCTTCTCCTTTAGTATCCAAACTCTATACTCTAATATCATTTTTAGAGTCTCTGTGATATGATGTTTGGCATCTTCCATGTTATGTTTCTTTAGCTTATCAATTTCTTCTCTCATTTGTTGTATCTATGGGTCCTCTACCTAGACATGTGGGTGATAGAAAATTAATTCATCTCCTCTCACTGTGGTGGCCTATTGCAATTATTGTTTCAGCTTTACATTTTCAATAAATAACTTGTTCACCTCATCATTCAATAATTTTAATTTCTTCTCATACTCATTCATATTTTTCTCCATATTTTCAACTACATCCTTGGTGAACATTGTAGAATTCTTATTCATAGTGGCAGCTTCTATAGGAGTTGTATCCCTCATTGTTCTGACCATAGCTAACCCCCTCTTTTCATGCACTACATCCAAAATTTGAGGCTTCCTTGTACTTTTCTATTTTTTCCATAGAGAAAGTGTTTGGGTAGTAGGGTTATACCCTATTCCTAAGACACCTTCCTTTGAATCAAACTCTACTACCAATATGTGGTCATCATGTGCTTTGATTTGATCTAAAAGAAACATTTTGGACAGCTCCATCCTTGGTATGATTAGCATATCACATTTTAATACCATCTCTCTCACCTCCTAGGGGGTGAGATTAATGCTATCAACATTTAACTCTGCAAATGTCTAAGCCTGGATCTCAGCTTGCTTTGACTCGTCAGCTCCAATAAGATTTATTTTCAACCTTCCACCAAATTGTTTCATTTCATTTTAATCCAAATGTCCTTAAACTCATTAGTATGGATAAAACTATCATCCTCCATGAAACTTAGAGAGGCTACTACCCTCTCATATTCTTGAATTTCATCAATTCCTTCCTCTAAAAGCCTAGCCTTAGGATCATGGGGCATTTGAATTATCTATTGTTCAACTGCCTCCTTTGTCTCAGTCAAAGCTAGGACTACTTCTTGTTCTTCATCATCACTTGATCCATAATCAACCAATGGCTTAGTCTTCTGTCTCTTAGCCTATGGTTCATGAGTAGGAGATGGAGGGGATGGATGTGTAGGTGATGTGGGTGGTGCCTATGATGTGGAAGCTTCATGTGGTGGTTGGTGAGGAGTGGGAAGTGGAATGAATCCCTCATCTTGGGCCATTTTGTATAATTCATCAAATTTATCAAGGATCATTTTCATCATTTTCAAAAGCTTGGGTTCACTTGCAAAAAACTATTTGAAACTTTTATCCTTCTCCTTCTTATTCTCCCACTGCATCATTGTTATCCATCTTTTCCTGGTATGTATTACATCATCAGGATACACCTTATTTTTGATAACATCCTCCTCAAGGTAAAATTCATGTGAGATGGCCCTCTTTGTCAACAAGGTTCTTCTAATCATGTTGATATGACCCTCTGGGTCACACACTCTTTCTTTTCCAAATTTGAGGGGATAGTTAACCCTCGTGAACCTCTACAATTCTTCTAACATATCATACCTAGTAGCTAACTCTTCAAATACAGTTCAATTAGGCCAAAATGTACCTTTCCTTTGATTTCTCATCAAATCATGCTCCATCCAAAGCATCTGCCTCATAAACACCAGAAAACATACCCTTGCAGGTAAAAACTTAGGAAAAATATGTGGTGCTTGGTCACATCCATATACTCTGATAATTGTGTGTTGAGGCATAAAAAATCAATCAACATAGTTATGGGGACAACCTTGGTCTGGCTTAAATTGTACAGGCCTCATTATTTTTATCAATGAATTAGGCAATCTTGGTGTTGGGTAACCAAGGGCAGCTATCAATATAACATAAAAAATATCTTGAAATACTTTAAAATCACACTTTGTACCTCTGCTATCCCAGATGTAATACCAATTTTGCACATGAAGTCTTACTCCACTATCTTGTGTGCATAATTTCATTCTTTTACTCCACTTTACTTCATTTTGATATAGGACTAAGTGACATAATAAATAATATTTCCTAAAAGTAATAGGGGCCTTAGGTTCCTTAATTTGCAGCAAACCCTCATGTATTTGTTCCTCAATTATGGATGCAAAATAAAACTCTACAATTGACTCAGAATGTTGAATTATCATGACCATTCTCATCAACCCTATTGGTATATGCTCCTCTGCATCTATCTAAAAGACTTGAAACAATGCATGATAGGTATTCTTGAAATAAACCTAAAATTTTGAGGCTTGGAAAGATTCCATTCTAGAGGAAGGGATGGAGATTTTTTTTCTTATCATCACCCCTCTTCATGTGTAGGGGGAGCTCATCACTTCGATATGTTCTTCTCAATCTCTTATACTCCTTCTCTAGTTTCATTGGGAATAGAATTTGCTTTGAAGAATTTCCTTCACTCCCACAATTTGAGCTCATCTGCAAGTTGGTTTTAGTTGTTATGAAAAAATCTTAACTTATTTTGTGTATTTTAACACCATGATGTATTTACTCCTCTCTCATAAAATCGCACAATCCAAATCTTTGTATCAAGCTCAATTTTATATTTTGATGTTCACTAATGTGGTTGGTGTGTCTTAAATGACCCAATGGCTTGGTTACCAGACTACCTTGTGTCACTTTTTACTCCCCCACAATACCATGGTGTGTCTTTAGTATCCTTCTCCAATGTACTGCTCTACCGTGGGCTACCTTTTGCTCCCTATGGTACCATGGTGTCTCCTTAGTACCTATCTTTGAATGACTGCTCTACCATGGGCTATGTCTTGACCCCTAGAGGTATAGCAGTATAGTGTGAAGTTTGTGGTAGATAGTAGTGGTTGCTCTCACTGTCATACCGCAAGCTACTTAGGGATGATTTGTGGTAGAGAGTTATGATATGGGTGTTATGAGGGGTGGCTAATGTGATAGAGGTAATGCGGTAAAGGGTAAAAATGACCTTGAAAGGAGATAATGTGATTTATTATGAAAATAAGAATGGGAATTTTGGATTTTAAATGATAAAATACTTAGATTTTTTTTATGAAAATTCCAGTTCTGACATGTTACCAGATGAATAGAAATTAAAATATGGCCCGACATAAGATAGTGGATCTAGTGGCATACCTTGTCTTGGAGCCCAAGGCTTCCTTTGTGCAACTTAGTAGACTTGGTATTCCTCAATCTGGATTTATTTGAACTCAGGTGGAATCTACTTTCTTTCAAGATTAGTTACCATCTTGCATCTAGAGTCCCTCTTCTTTTGTCTACAGTGGGGGAAATACTTTTTCAACATTGCCTCTTCCTCCTCTTGTTTCTTCTTGGACTAAAGTGTATCTAGCTGAGTAGCTAGATTGTTTATAATGTCTCGCTTGAAGTCTACTAGAAAATTAGTAATCTCCATTCTTGAAACTCCATCGGTAGTTGACTTACCATGGAAGATTGGTAATCTCTCCCTTTCTTCAAAGCTTCCCTAGAGTAGTTTTGTCATATTTTCTTGATATCTTCCCAAGGAACTTGGGAGATATCTCCTCCTCCCATGAGGTCCAAGGAATTAGTGCAGTTGTCATTGATTCCTCTTAGAAAAATCAACTTTTGTGAGCCTTCATTGAGTGTATGGTGTGAATATTTTTGTAGGAAAGACAAAAACTTTGAAATATAATCTTTTAGGATCTCATCTTCCTTTTGTTGCATCCTTAAAATGTCACCTCCTCTCATGTCACTGCCCCTATAATATTCCTTGTATTTCTCGAGGAATTTTGTATTCATATCTTCCCAAGTTTCCATAGTATCTCTTCCTAGGCTCATGAACCATCTTAATGCAGCCTCTTTCAGAGTGGTAGGAAATAGCTTAAGCCTATGGGCATCGATGGTATAATCATAACTCCTGAAGAGTATGTTAAACTAAAAAAAAAAGGTATCAAGATCTTTTGTGACAAGTCCATAAAACTTGGGGAGTGCTAAAGCAGGGATGTTCTTGATGTTGTCAACTTCATTCTAATGGGAATTGGGAAATGAAAAGCTGGTTGGTTAGGTCTATTCCTATTTGCATCACCCATGCCTGCTTGATGTAGTTCCAAAGCAAAGGGGTTCTCAAGATGATTTTGGTCTTCAGAGGGGACTTCAAAGCTAGTAAAATCAGGAAATACATCAACAAAGGGATGCAGATCTTCTTCCTCTTTTTCTCTTGGAAGGTTCTGATATTCAACTGGTTGCAATGGATTAGGATTGTTAGGAAGGAATATCCCATAAGCATCCCTTCTCCTTCCTCTATGCATGTGGTGTCACTCACTGTCAGCCAACTCACACAAAGAATGGTTAAAGAATAAGGGAGGTCATTACTTCCTAAATGAGGGTATACTAAGAAAAACTTCCAGAAACACTACAACAAAAAAAACTATCAATGACTGCAAAGAACTCCCTAGTTTGACACCATCCATTCAACGGTGCCAAAAATGTTGGCCTCCTACAATGATTTAATAACTAAGCCTTTCCAACCATGATTCAGAGATTGGAAATCTAACCTGAATAACTATTTCAATCATCATGAAGGTGCATTTAACTTGTCAACCCAGGGACATGAACTTGAAATGGGTTAGCACAGTATGTGCACTAGGAACCCAAAGTAGCCATTTTCATTCTATAGCTAAGGAATTCACAATACTGAAAGTAAATTGCTTAGAAGGGAATACCATAAATTCCAATCGTTAATCAACAACTACATAAAACTAAATTTAATAATAAAAATGAAAATATGAGCAAACAAACAGGGCACTACTCCGTCTGCTTTGGTTGTAGGAACAATCATAGAATGAAATTCTAGTGGCTACAGGAACAATCAGTGCTAGATTTCTAACTAATTACTAAACAACAAGTAATGTTAAAATAATACTAAACTAAAGGATGGATTACTCACCAAGTGAGCCCCCTTGGATAAGTATCCTCTAAAACTAATGAGAACTCAAATTATCAAACTCGGAACTTCATTTTATTCATTGTAAATCATGAGTACAAAAGAGTAATATATCTATATTACTAAAAAATCTAGAGTGCAAGTACAATATCAAATCACACAACCTCCAAAGAAAGAGAATTTGATCTTTATTTATACTATGAAATAAACAAGGCAGTCAACTCCATGACTGGGAGGATGCCATTTAGGGAAAACAGATAAAGTGGAGTGGTGGCGGTTACATGTGCATAGAATTTGGTTAGACATGCAGGTCCAAATGCAGATTTAGCATAGCAATAATGCTCGCATCTACTCAACCAGCATTAAAGTCCACTACAAGGTGGTTACATTTAGTTTGCATGAGGAATCTTCTACCATTGACCTCCTTTGACCTTTGAGTGATTCCTTTGTTGGATGTTATGGTGCATGCCCAATTGGTGATGTCTTCCTCAACTTAGCATACTCAAATTAAATCTGCATAGCAATGTTAGTATGCACAATAGCTGCATATCTATAACCACCTTAAGGAAAATTCATTAACCACATGGAAACTCAATATAGACAATCCATTTAACATGGCATTATCATTAAAGGTTTGAAAAAATAAGATTAAGCCCAATGTCTATAGTTTGAGGAAAATATCATAGAAATATCAACACTTAATGTCAAAGTCCATGATAACTTCAACAAATAGATCACAAATTCTACCCAAAACTAGACCATATTCTAGACTCATCAACAACACTAGTCAATGAGTAAAAAATAAGATACATGAAGTCTACTCCTTATTACTCCCAGGCCAATAGCCAAGTTGAGGTGACCAATAGAGAAATTAAAGCTATTCTGACCAAAACAGTAGCTATCCATAGAAAGGATTGGACAAACAAGTTACCAGAAGTTTTTTGGGCCTATAGAACTACCTGGAAAACAACTACAGGCTTCACTCCATTTGATTTGCTGTATAGAAAGACAACCATGATGCCCATTGAATTTGAACATAAGAATCTTAGGACTATAGTAGATTTGGGGATGGATATCTCTGAGGCACAAAGAGAAAGAATCATACAACTGACTGCTTTGGATGAGATGAGGAGAGCAACCTTGCATCAGACAAAGGTAGTGTAGAATTAGAGAATCAGGTGGCATGACAAATTCATCAAGGACAAGAAATTCCAACCAGGGGATTGGGCACTGCTCTATGAGTCAAGGTATCAGGACAATGTAGGAAAAATGCAGACAAGGTGGCTGGGACCATATGAGGTTGTTGAGGTCTTTCCTAATAGTGTCATCTACCTCACTACTATTGACCCAATCAGATTTAAGTTGCTTGTCAATGGTCATTGCCCTAGATTGTATCACAAGACAACTTCCAATGATGAGTTCCTGTAGAAATTCACTCAACATGCAGAACTTGAGCTTCTTACAACCAAAGGAAGTGGACCTAGTGTCCCTCCTTCTAGCTAATTAAGATATGTACTTGTCATAATAAAGAATTCCACTTCCGTGGGAGTCCAATTTTTCACCCATCCACCCATTCACCCATCCATCACAACCTTTCTCTCTCTTCCATCACTTAACTTCATTCCACTCCACCTCATTTTCATTAATTGCTCAACTTATTTCCTAAAAAGGAAAATGGTAGTTTCTCCACAATCTTTGCAACAAATCCTCCACATATTTAGGTATGTGCGCATTAATTGCTATATCTTAATTGTCTTTAGTGCATTCATTTAATTGTTGTACATTAATATGGACGTTCACCATAGCATTCCATTATTCCCTACTCTTTTCAAATCATCATCTCGCATGTGAGGACACATGCCCAAATTTAGGTTGGGGGGGAGGAAAAATATATGAATATTCTTCCCACGTGTCATTCCATGCTGGTCTATGTCAGCAAAATTTAAATTGAGCTGATTTGAAATCTGAGTGAGAGGGCGACTCACATGTGTGAGGTGACACCAACTACCACCACCATTTGTCTCCATCATAGCTTTCCTTTATTACTCATTCCTTGCATTATTGAGCCTTTCATAATCTCAAGCTGCAAACAAAAGGTAAAGTAGAAAGGGAAAATTCAGTCGACATTGGCATTGGAAATTTAGCAAGTGTTGAAGGAAAGTGAATTTGGTTTTCAGACGAGAATTGTAGAAAGGAAACTATAGAGTGATTGTTTGATTGCAGAAAATGGGAGGTGGGTTAATTAGGAATGAGCCCACGATTCATGACGTATTACTGCAGGATGCACATTCACAAGCTAAACTTAGAAACTATGGCTAGTTAGACTACTTCTTGAAGCTGAATGGTTTTAATGAAGACATTGCATTAGAATTTTCCCAGACATTTTCTCAAGGAAAATCCATGGTAAAAGGGCTAGAGGTATTGGCTACTAAAGAAAGAATTGCAAAAGTTACAGGGTTACTTGTTGACGGTGAAAATTACCTTACTTCCAAAGATGCTAAATCAACTAAGGCTGAATTTACATAACCTAGTGACCCTCCATTGAGCATGGACAAACAAGTTGCAAAAGTAACCTCTCTACCTAAGCCATGGAAGCAGATAGTTGTTTATGTCATAAAATATATCACTTGTGAAGGATGCCAGTCGAATCTACAATTTGTGCACTTCAAGCTCTTGAATCACATGATGCACGGGAGGAGGATGAATGTGCCAAATGTGTTGTGCAACCTTCTTTCAATCATGGTGGCTGAGACTCAAAAAGGTAGGGATAATTCCGTTTCCCACCATTGTCTGATTAAATTGTTAGTTGAGAAGTCTATACATGATATGTCTAGAATGACCTGGGAAGAATAAATAAAAATTGATGAAATTAGACCTGAGCACTTGCAACCTATGGTTTTACCTCAACCTTGTAGGTCTAGCAGGAGATTGAGCATGGTTGAAGCCACTCTTGGTGCTTCAACCTCTAGCGCAGGCCCTAGTGTAAACCCTCTTGCAACAAAAGAAATCATAGAAATTAGGTCTTTTGGGATAGGGCACTTAGACAAAGAAAGTTCCCCTCCAAATTTTGATTATGATGTTCCACTTGGCATCCTAATGAAAACTAGGGCACAAAAGAGAGAGGAAAAAATGAGGAAAGAAAAAGCTAAAAAGTAGCCAGTAGAAAAAGAAATACCAAGCTCTAAGAAGTAGAAGGCTGACACTATTCATCTTGCAGCCAAAGAAAAACATGAAAATCCTCCTAGAAAATCAAGACCAGTCAGGACAGCCTTTGGTATGCCTCTGTAGGAAAGCCCTAAGTCTAGAGAAATATCATAGGGGGACGTAGAAGCTCCAATGGGGTAGGTGAATATCAAGGAAGGAAATATATTTAAGACAACAACAAACATAACATTAGCAAATCTTGTTGATATTGTAGAACAAGTCAAAAATCAAGGGTATGAGGAAAATCAATATTTCTTCCAGTAAGAGATCCTACAACATGAGCAAGAACAAGAACAAGAACAAGAACAAGAGTTCTTGTAGCAATAGTAAGAATTGAGAGAACAATTAGTACCCCTGCAGTTAGATTTGATGGGACAGCCTGAATCCTTGTAATTAGTACTATATGGAGAGCAAGCATCAGTGCCAGGAAAAAAGTTGGTAGGAATACATAACCCCCCTAATTTTTTAATGCACATGGTAGCTATGCATTTATAAAAAGAGATGAAAATAAGAGAAGAAGAATGGATGGAGGAGAAACATAGGTTGAAGAAGGAAATTCAAAAGAAAGATGAGGAGATTGAAGACAAGGATGCAAAAATTTCCACCTTGAAGAAGAAGGTGGATGATATGGCAGCCTTGGTACCACATATTTTAGAGTGCAAGATCCCTCCAAGTGTCTAGGCTTTGGATTTCAAGGAGAAATATATTTCTTTTAAGCTAGCAAGGATTGTATCAGGTTTGAACCCTTCCATTGAGACTCCTATGGAATTTTTCAATGCTTATCGGATTGCTTCCCCTAAAATGAAGAATTTATTGTGTGAGTTTTCTTTTCATAATTATGTTGTTACTCAAGACCATGATTGGAATCCACTATTTTATGTTGGGGATGTCCAATTAAGGGAATTTATGTCTTGGGTACAGAATGAGATCAATTGGGGATAGCAATATGAGACTTATAAGCAAATGGAATCCAACATCCCTCTGCCCATCAGGGATGAATCAAGGAATCCAAGGGACATTTATAGGGAATGGCACATAATGCTTCTCATACCTAACTACGGTAATAGGATCATGCCTTGGATAGAAGCAGTCTATAGTGAATATGAGGCAAAGGAAAAAGAAAAAGAGGAAATTGTGAAGAGATACCTCTCACAAAGATGGAACAACCTAACTAATGAGCTAAAGCAAGTTGAGCCTCATTCCATCTATAACTATGTTGCAGCTCTTAAAAGAAATGATAGATATATTCAATTTGGAAGGACAAAAGGACGATTCTGGCCTCCCCTAACTTTTTAGCCACTCATTTTAATGTGGTCCGTGCCAAACTTCAGGTTTTTCCACTATGATATTACTATAGAGGCAGAGAGAGATGGAGCCAGTTTGACAAATTGGGAGGATTCTATTAGGACCCTGATTCACACACAACAAACATTGATGTAGGATAGTTGTCAATTACAAATTTCAAAGCATTGACCAAGAAGAAGAACAAACCTTCCCTTACTAGAGGACTAGCAAAACCTTAGGTTGGGGGGAGTGATGATTCTAGTTTATGGTCTAATTTTGGGTAGAATTTATGATTTATTTGTTGAAGTTATCATGGACCTTGATGTTAAGTGTTGATATTTCCTCAAAACTATAGACATTGGGCCTAATCCTATTTCTGCAAATCTTTAAAGACATTGGCATGTTATATGGACTATCTATATTAATTCATGTGGTTAATGAATATTCTTTAAGGTGGTTACAGATATGCAATTATTGTGCGTACTAATATTGTCATGCAGATATAATTTGAGGATACTAAATTGAGAAACACACCACCAGTTGGGCATGCACCATAGTTTCCAACAAGGGAATCATTCACAGGTCAAAGGAGATCAACGATAAGAGATTCCCCATGCAAATAGAATGTAACTACCTTGTAATGGTATTTATTGTTGTTGAGCAAATATAGGTGTTACTATTGTGCTAAATCTGCATTGAGGCAAGCACATTTGACCAGATTCCATGTGTGCATAACTTCCTCTCCACTTTATTTGCTTTCCCTAAAGTGGCATCCTCTTAGTTCATGGAGTTGACCACCTTGCTTAGTTGGTAGTATAAATAAGGATCATATGCTCCTTCTCAAGGGGTTATGTGATCTAATATTGTGCTTGCACTCTTAAGGTTTCCAACAATATAGTTATGCTACTCTTTTGTACTCATGAATTCTAGTGAATAAAATGAAGTTCAAAGTTTGAGTATATGAGTTTACAATAGTATTAGAGGATACTCATCCAAGGGGGCCCACTTGGTGAGCAATCCATCCTTTAGCTTAGTTTAGCCTAGTTATTACTTTCTATTCAGTAATTAGATAAAAATATGGCACCAACTATTCCTATAGCCACTAGAATTCCATTCTGTGACTATTCCTGTAGCCAAGGTAGATAGAGTAGTTTCCTATTTGTTTGCTCATATTTTCATTTATGTCATGTATTTCAGCTTAGTATAGTTGTTGGTTGATGGTCAACATTTACATTATTCATTTCCAAGCAATTTACTTTCAACATTGTGTCTTTCTTAGTTGTGGAATGAAAATGGCTACTTTGGGTTCCTAGTGTACATATTGTGCTGATCCATTTCAAGTTCACATCCTTGGGTTGACAAGTTAAATGCACCTTCATGATTATTGAAATAGCTATTCAGGTTAGATGTCCAATCTTTGAATCACGGCTATAAAGGCCTAGTTGTTAAATCATTGTAGGAGGCCAACAACATCTACACACCATGGATGACAGGCTTTATGGGGAGTCCTTGGAGGGAAATCACATAGTAAATCTTATCCCCCTTGACGAGGTACCCTCCATTGATGACTTTTTTCCATTAGGAGCTATACTCTAGAGGTATGAAAACACTAAAGAAGAGTACATTTTAGAAGAAGGCAATGATGAAGATATATTACCTAAAGCTCTAGATGGAAAAACATCAGAGGTTCTGGATTGGGAGAGGAACTCCCTTTCTATCTACAATGACATTGAACAAGAAGAAATGAGTGTATGTCATGGTGAGATACATGAACTACAGAGAGAAGAAGACATAGGCGAGGGTGTTTTGATGACTTCCAACAATTATGATATAACTCACCAACTACAAGATGCAACTAAGAGTCTTACCACCTTGACCATTGCTAATCCTTTTTCACATTTAGAGATTTGTAATGGGATAGATTCATCCATGTCATGTCCCTCTGACATTGAACATCATAAAATTAAGATCAACACCCAGGAAAGGAGATGGGATGGCATGCTTCCCCTTGAAGGTAGCAATCAAGTAGAGGTTTGGACTATGGAAGATCAAGAAGATGAAGTATATCTCCTCAAAGAAAAAATAATAGAGGTTATGGGTCCCATCAGTGGCTTGGAAGAGGTGTTTGTTGCCTCATTCTCCCAGCCCTATGCAAGCCTAAGATTAGAAATGCTACACAATCCTATGCCACCACCTGAGTCTTCCAACATGAGGACTAATGATGCAGTGCTTGCTTTAGATTATCACACGCTGCCACCTTTACATGGTGATATCTAGGTTCTATCATTCCTTACTCCTATGAATACTTATAGCTATGTTTATCATCTTGATTATGGGAACGAGGGGAGATGGATTTGTTTATGGATCAACCATGGGTTTAATGAATCACCTCAATTGCTGATTTTTCCTGAATATGTGATTAAGTTTGAGTGCTGCAAAGTTGAGCTTCTTTTTTCTGAATATAAGGATGAGTTTGCATGGCTTAGAACTATGATGATTTCCCTTTTTCTTATGCATGCATTACAAAATCCAATGGACATGAATGCTATTTTTCCATTCTTGAACATTTTTCTTTGTAAATATCCATGTACATAGTTCGTTCTAGGTAGTGTAGTATTTGTGTATATAGTCTTTCCTTCCTACTTTCATAAGGTTAGTTGGTTTTCCATAGGTTAGCTTGATTTATAGTAGTTTCCTTGTTTTCTTTCATTTTCCCACTTTGGCTAGTTTAGGTGTTTGCTTTCCATTTTCTTGTTGTTTGCTTCTACTTTGCTACTACTTTGCTTGGGGTCCCTTTTCTTTAGCAGGGTATGTTCGTATGCACAACAATCATTTTATTTCTTGGGGGAAGCTTTATGTATTTCTTTGACAAACTCTAATCAAGTTTTCAGAGTGGATGGTGAGGGTCTTCTGTTAGTATCAAGTGACCTAGATGTTTGATTCGAATGAGATGAGTCATTAGTTTAATCTGATCCTGATGTATTATGGAATCTTATATCTCTCGCACACTTTAAGAATCTTTGGGTTACTATGGGTCCTTTTGTGAAGTTGAGTTAAGTGAAAAATCTAAAATTCTGCTTTAGTGCCATTGTGATTCTCAACCCTAAGTGCAAGCTTCATTGCTCATGGGTTGAAATGAAAGGAATTGAAAAGAGGAAAATAAAAAGAAAAGAAACAAAAGAAAGAACTGTAAAACATTGAAAATAAAAAGAAAGAAATTCAACTTTTCAGGGGGATCTAAGCAACTCTACCGGGGCTATGGATGCTTGGCTGGTAGTAGAGCAATATTTAGGAGAATCACAATGACAACCTCATTGGGGCTATGGACATCTAACTGGTAGCGAGGCAATGTCGTAGATGCTTTTGGAGTTAGAATAAAATACGTAGCTTAACTTAATGAAGCTTAGGTTCCTGTAGCAACTCAAGGATGGGAATTAACGCAATTGCACACACTTGGATTTTCAACATACCGAAGGTTGGGTTGGTTAGTGGTTTTGATCCTTTGGTCAAGTGTCTAGTTTGTTTTCCCTAGTGTGAAGATTGGAACTAGAGATTCTGGGTTTGTGATTCCAGTTTGTCATCGAAATGCTTTGGAGCATTTCCTAGGGAGTCGCCATTTGTTGTGCATGTTTTGCACACATACCCCACCTAAGGCAGGGACCCCCTCATTTTCACTGCTTCACTCCTGCATCACTTTGCACACCCTTACTCTAAGCCTAAAGTTAGTCATGTGCCTTGAAATGATCAATTTCCCCTTGACTAGATTCACCTTCCTAATTTTCACTAAGTCTTTTGCTTTCGCGAAAATGCCCCTATGGGTTTCCCTTCATTCGTTGCCCCGATGTCCCTTAGGCCTCATGGACCCACAACTATGGGTCACCTCGTACATGTTTTTGCTTTTGTTTCATTTCCAAGTAGTGGTCGACCCTTGAATTTCACCCACATGAAGGGCTTCACACTTAGTTTCTCCATCCAAGCCTTGACCAAGCATCGAAACAAGCATGGGTTTCTGCATCCCACCTAACTTGGGTCCATTGTACAAAGAAATAAATGCAAGCTATTAATGGAAATTGGCCTATAAATGTTTCTCCCTACCCTTCATTTTCACCTGAGGTGTTTGAATATGAGAAGAGAAACAAAGTTCCCCCCTTCTTTTTTCTGCTTTTTGCCTTGCTCCTGCTGACTTGGTCCCTGCTTGCTTGCTTTTCTTTTTCCTTCATTTTTTAACATTGGGGACAACTTTCCTATGGATTTGGGATGCTTCTATGATGCTTAAGTGAACTATCAAGGTTTTGTTGAGTTTTAGGAAGTTGCGGGAACTTCCTTGCAGGCCATCATCCCTTAGTCGCTGTCTGCGGGAACTTCCTTGTTGGTCGTCGTCCCTCCATCGTCATCTACATGAATTTCCTTGTGGGCCACCATCCCTATGTCACTGTCTATGGGAACTTCCTTGTGAGCCACCATCCCTTCACCACCATCCATAGGAACTTCTTTGTTGGTCGTCATCCCTCTGTCACCATCCATGGGAATTCCTTTGCGAGCTACCGTGTGTGGGTCGTCATGTGCTCATTGCCATTTTTTAAAGAATAGAAAACCCTCTGGCTTCCCCCCTTCCAAATATTCACATTTCCAAAAAAGGGTATAAACTTCAAGCTTTCATCATCTATGGCCCATAAAGTGAGTTTCTTCAAATTCCTAAAGGGGTTTGGATCAAATTTTCCATGTGTTTAGACATTGTAGAAATTTCATTGTAGGCCACCATGTGTGGGTTGTTGTGTGCTCATTACCATTATTAAAAGGGCAGCAGATCCTCTGGCTTCCACATTCCAATTTTTTTCATTTTTCAAAATGAGTCAAATCTTCAAGAAATATGTCTTGGCACTCTTTCCACCCCTCTTCCCACATGCTAAAATTGAAAAATCTTAAATTTACTAAGTTTTGTGAAGTTGCAGAAATTTCTTTGCAGACCACTATCCATTCATTGCTATCTGCAGGAACTTCCTTGTGGGCCACCATCCCTCTATCGCCGTCCATGAGAACTTCCTTGTGGATCATCATCCCTCTGTTGTCATTCGTAGGAACTTCCTTGTGGGTCATCGTCCCTTCGTCACCATTTGCGAGAACTTCCTTGTGGGTCACCGTCCCTCCATTGCTATCCACAGGAACATCCTTGCAGGGCACCGTCCCTCCATTGCTATAGACAAGAACATCCTTGCGGGCCACCATCCCTCCATCACCGTCCATAAGAACTTCCTTGTAGGCCACCACCCCTATGTTGTCATTTGTAGGAACTTCCTTGTAGACCACCATCCCTCCATTGTCGTTCATGGAAACTTCCTTGCAGGTCATCGTCCCTCCCTTGCCATCCACATGAACTTCCTTGTGGGTTGTCATCCCTCCATCAACATCCACGGGAACTTCCTTGCAGGCCATCGTCCCTCCATTTTTGTCTACAAGAACTTCCTTACAGGTTTCCATCCCTCTATTGCCATTTGCAGGAACTTCCTTGTGGGCCATCATCCCTCTGTCGCCATCTGTGAGAATTTCCTTATAGGCTGCCATCTACCATCTGCTTGTCATTCATTTTCCATGATCCATCATTTGTCTCTCATTCGTCACTTGTGGGTCTACCCCTATAGAATGATGTTTGTTTCCTATCATCCATTTCCCTTCGTCCTTACACCATATGGCACCCACACCCCTGAACCCGCATTTATGATTGTGGTCCAAATGAGCTCCAAATATGAATATTATGATCTTTTAATTATACATGGATGGATCTAATAATGAGTTTGTAAGATTTGACTAACATTTTCCTTGATTTGCGTATGAAAGTACTTACTGCACTTCGTGTATTCAGGATTTATGGAACCTACCACGAGTCTATCGAGGAGGTCCACTAAGAAAGTTGAACAAGGAAAAATCACATTACTCCTGTCACCACTCATTTTATGCTCACCTCTCCTCCTAGCACCCATCAAGAGAGTTGGCATTAGGAGTCCTATGTCAAGGAAGTCAGTGATAAAGCTACAAAGGGAGACCTTCAAAGGAACAAGGAGTTGTTTTATTTTCCACCAATAATGATGATTATTTGGAGCTATCCACTAGAATCAAGAGTAGAATAACTAATTTTCAATGACACAAATCCACAACAAGATTCAATGAAGAAATGCTACAAACATATCAGAAAAAATTCATTTTCCTACGAGTTTTTAGCTACATCAAAGAAGGCATTCACTACAAGACAAAAATGTTATAGTGTTAGGGTCACTAGAAGAAAAAATAGGCTACAAGATAGAATAGGGAAGAGGACAAAATAACCTATTTTAAATTGTGAAATATTGGGGATAGGTGAAACCCTAACTTGTATTGAATTTGAGCCACACATTGTGAATTAATCCTAGCCATTCATTTGGTCTTTGGAAAACTATAAATAGGGGCTTGCCCCTCATTTGTAAATGGTTGGAGAAATTATGTAAAGAGAATTAATAAAGAGAAGCATTGCATGATTTTATGGATGTTTCTTTCATTTTTTTCATTATGTATGCATGGTTCAACTTCCAAGTTAGTTTAGTTGTTAGTTTCTTGAATGGTTGTGATGATGGTATTTGTTGTTATAGTATTTGATGAATTTACAACTCATTATTTTTGTGATTTGTTGATGATGAATCACTTTGTAAAGATAGTTTGAGCTATTAGACATGGTTGCAACTAACTTCTATTGTGTGTTCATGAGGTGAATGCACAATTTGAAAATTTGTAGTCCTTAGAAGATTGCACTGGTTTTGTGTAGCTATAGGCTTCTCTTGGTCAAGCAATACCCAGTTTAGGAAGTTTTTCTACTATAGCAGCCTCTATTGTTACTATTCATCCATAGCTTAGATTAGAACAACTTCTCTTAACCCTTCGTCTTTTCTATTTCTTTCAACTCTTTGTTAGAGTAGGATTTTAAACACCATCAAAATTTCAAACTTGGTGATTGAGGTGAGTTTCAACTTGCTATTTTGAGTGAGTAGCCACTGTTCATTCACTTCCAACACTTTGAAACTCCATTTGCAAACCCAACTTCCCATGCTTTTTAAACCATAAAGGCCGCCTTGTGATTACCAGAAAATCACATCAACCAATTGAACTATTCCAAGCATTGTCATGACCTGACACCCGAAAGACCTTGGGGTAGTAATCTAGAACTTGTTTGTAGATTTCTACCTTTCAAGAGAGGTAGTGCACTTATGTGTTACCTGTGTTGAGAAGGTGCAAAAACACCCATCAACAATAACCAGCTCTCAAGACGAGGTGTACGATAGCTAAAGGTGCTTCGTGAGCTATTCCAAACTTATTGTGCAAATCTCGCAACACTTCATTTGATTCCATCCTATTCAAACATCTTAGATAAATTCCTTAATGATTTATTTTGAATAAAACTCCTCCCTTAATCATGTAACTTTGTGATT